>PVKA01005109.1:21941-37232 GCA_004027165.1 Ctenomys sociabilis
GATTTCAGAACTTATTTCTGCTTTGAGTTCCTCATGATCTTTCTGTTGTTGTTTCTTTGCTTCAGATGCTGTTAATTCATATATATCAGTTGGAATAGTGCTCTCTGCACTTGTTCTGGGTGAGCATCGTTTTTCCACCCAATGTTTCTGGAATTCATTCTTTATTTCAGATACTATGTATTCAAATATTTCTTTTTTATTTTGAGGAATTACTTCTCGTTTTAATTCCTCTGTAGCTTTCTGCTGTTGTTCCAGATGACGCCAAGATGAATAATGTGAGAATAATTGGTATCAACGAGAATAAAGGAGTCAATACAAATGACATAAAAAGAATTTGGGGAGAAATAATTGCAGAAAACTTTCCAAATATGAGGAAACAATCCAACATTCAGGTCAACGAAGTGTAATAAAAAGCCTACCGACAAAGAAAATCCAGGTCCTGATGGATTCACAGCTGAATTCTACAAGAAACTTATAGGAAATATAATCCCCACATTCTACAAACTCTTTAATGAAATTGAAAAGGAAACAGTCCTCCCCAAATCATTTCTGGAGGCAAGTGTAATACTGATTCCAAAACCAGGGAAGGACACAACCAAAAAAGGCCTGCCACTGGCTTGGTGGGCTTGGGGCAGGGATCCGGGTAGTGCGGGTGGGAAGAAGCCAATGGCTCTCCCTCTGACTCACCACACACTCACTGATCTGGGAAGCCTGGTGAGTTGTGCAAATTCCCACTCACTGGGAGGGCTTGGGGCGGGATCCAGGAGGCCGCTGGAGTCAGTAGCTGTCTCAGGCCTGTCTCTCGGGCTGGGCAGCATGGACTGGATCCAGGAAGATGGCAGTGTCGGCTGCATTGTCTCAGGCCAGTCTCTTTGGCCTCATTTTTGAAGATAAAGTGGCTGAATGTGTTTGCAGCTGCTTCTGCATATTCTAATCTATTCCATCATTCCTCAGATCTATTTTTTTTTTTTTTTTTTTTGGTCTTAACCATCCAGCAGAAAAATCTGAAAATGAGGTATGAAAGGTAAAGCCATATGAATATGCTGAGCTGTGAAAGGCTCAAGTCAAAAACTTCTGACATTACCAATCCTATGGAAAACCCACTACTATTATGGACTACTGCATTGTATTGGATTACTTTTCTGAATTCATGCACCTACAATATATGAATGGCAGTGGAATACCCATCTCTGACAAAAGTAAATAAAAAAGGTGGCTATAAATGAAGGATCATTTTGTAGTGAAAAAAAAAAAAATATATATATATATGTACAAAATAGGATATACAGCTACTTTCCCTTAGTTCAATGGGAAGCAAGTTTTGAACTAATAATGTTTAGATAAGATATAATATCTGCATCTTGTACTATGAATAGCTACTACAAAGACAATAATATGCAATGTATTAATTATTGTAACTATCCTACTAACCTGTTTTGTAACTGTCTCATTGCTATTTCTTTCTCAATAAAATCAATATAAAAACATTTTCTTCCTTTTGTGGAAAATAGCACTGAAAGTCTCTGGGCAAAACTACTCACATTTTTTCTCAGTGTATAAATAGGTGAAGATCTTATAGTGGATCTAAAAAAGGCAAGAAATCTCCAATGAATGTGTCAAATTGTTTAATGATAAATCAAACTAAAATATGTATGCATATCACCTGTAAAATTACTGAAGGAAAAAAATATGAATACAATTTACAGAAATTTGAAAATACTACCCACTAAGAATGAGATCTGTACTTTAATGTTACAAATAACAAAAATCTGTCAGAAAGTCTCTGGTAAATTAAAATTCTTATGCTATTTAATATATGGAGCTGATAAAATAGCTCAGTGAACTAAGCACCTGCTTAGGCAAGCACAGAGAGCAAGACTCCATCCCTGCTACTACATGCTATGCCAGGCACAAACCTGGGTATGCTGAGCTGGGGACCGAGACCAGGCGTGATGGTGTCCACTTGTGACCCCAGCTCTGTGGACTTTGACAACAAGAAGATCATTGAGTCTGAGCTCTGTAGTGAGACCCTGTACCAAATACTAAAAAATTGATATATGATTTCTTATTTTGTGAGCTAAAGGTAAGAAAATAATTATAAATTAAAAGTAAAGATTATTTCTTAAAATGCTCATTATAGTACTGTGTTATATCATAGAAAAATCCTAAATGCATAGTATAAGTTAATAAAATTTGGCATGTTGATCTATGGAATAATATTTTAATGAAATAATGTGTATAATAGCTTTTAATGAGCTAGTATAATGAAATCGTAAAGTGCTTAGGTGCTACAGGTTAAAATATGCATTAATATCTCAATCACTTAGAAAGAAGGAAAACTAATATTTTAACTGTGGTCCCTATTGTAGTTGAATTCTATGAGATTTGTTTTTTCTACTTCTTTATGTTTTGATATATTTTCCAGATGTTTTATAGAATATATATATTTAGCTTTGATAGGGGAAAATACATTAAGTTTTGTGCTGCTGAAAGTAAACCTTTTAAAAATGCCACCAAATGACCCTCATGCTGTTTTCCTAAGAACTTGTTACCTTTTGTATCACAAAATCAAGAGTGGACCATGTAAAGTAGTACACGAAGCGTTTTCCATTACTGAAAGCATCTCTCTGATGCATCTGGGAAAGCTAAATGGCATATTATCTGAGGTTTGCTGCTCTTTTTCTTTCTGTACCTCACAATGGATGTCACAAGTCTAATTTATGCTAACATTAGCTAGATAAATATTCAGGTTCTCTAGGAAGGGGAAACTACAGTGGCAAATTTGAAAGGAATTAGAGACAAAGAGAGAATGGTGAGCTAGGATTCAGATTTCCAGTTTTCACTGGCTCACCTGGTGACTGGATTCTTTTGTGAAAAACGAAGAACTCTGTGGTTCATTCATGTCTTATAGTCTAATGTTGATTTTTTTTTCTTACTTTTGGTCTGTTCTTTGTTTCTTTTTCTCTCTTTCTCTCTTCTTTCTTTCTTTCTTTCTTTCTTTCTTTCTTTCTTTCTTTCATGTGGTACAGAGTCTTGCTGTGTAGCTCAGACTCATAGTGATTCTCTGGTCTCAGCCTCCCCAGTTTTGGGATAACAGGAATATGCCACCACACTTAGTTTCAGCAGCTGACAGGATATGCCTTGGGTCCTGGGGCTGGCATAGCATGTAGTAGCAGGGCTTGAACTTGGGTCCTTCAGCTTGCCAGATAGGTGCTTAATCTATTGATCTATCTCCCCAGCCCCTCCCTTGCCTTACTATTTCATCTTACCTTTTCAGACGTGGGGAGATTTGCTGAACAGTAAAAGGGCCTGGAATGATTTACTTTTATTCCTCTGATATGTCCACCAATAGCATGTCTCACCATTGACTCTCAGAACAAGGCAGGGGCCTATTTCTGATTCACTCGTCCTCTGGCTGCTGTTCTGGGAAAAATTCTGTATTGTTGTTGTTGTTGTTGTTTTAAATTAGGCTTATCCCTTCTCCCAAGCTCTTCTTTCAGATTTTATACCCACTCACTAGAGTAGGGTGACAAAGCAGCACATGCAATTGTTCTTAAGCCTGGAAAATTGATTTTCTTGAGTTTAAGATGGCATCATGGGGTTGTTAACCCCATTAGAAAAATACAAGTTGGATTCATGATTCTCTTACGCAGGTAATTGGCTCTAATTTTAAATTCTGGGCCAATTGATTTATACTATATTGTGTTATAATATAACAAAAGTGCAATTGAGCCCATGTGATGTATGAAGTTGAGCTTCCAATGATGCAATAAATTATTTTCAGATGTTCATTAAATGATGCCTAGATTGACACCAACCTGTCTTTGTTCCCTCTTGCCCATTACCATGCCCATCTGCACCCTCTGTCCTCAGCTTATGTCATGCTTCATCTCTTCCTCCTTTCTTTCCTAACCTTGAAAAGCTTTTGGAAATCTGAACCCTACAATACAGAGACAGTCTAGCTTTGTCTCTTGCCCCTTCTTGTAAACTGTTGCCAACATTTCGTCCGAACCCACAGCATATTTCTGATGGATACAGTAACTGCAGTGCTTTATTTGCTGTTAACACATCTGCTGTTAAGCCACCACATATATAAATTGCTTTTTCACCTGTGGTAGATCACCCAGAAGATTCTTTTGGGAATACTGATGCCTCCTTTCCCTTTCCATGCATCCTACTGTGGGTTCTTTAAATAAGTTAATTTTCTTGTCCTCTTCTCCTCCTTCTGCAGCCATTCCCTATGGTATTTATTTTTAGCTAGTTGTACTCTACATATTCCTGTAAGATGCACCAAGATATTTTTGGAACAAGCATTGGATGTAAATAAATAACATACTGCGGGCATCATTTACAATAGGGCTCACAGTTATCCAGCAATCAGACACAATGGATTGGAATCTATATTTCAAATTACCTTTTCTTCCAATCCTATGTCATTTTGGATAAGGGACCATCTTAGGTGAACATTTGTCTTGCAAAGGACAGTGGAAAATTGACAACATGGGAAGTTCTGGAGGAAGGATGTCCACATTTCCGACTTATCCCTACTAGATCTTGGTTTTCCAGTTTCTCTTTCTGAAACTCATTTCCAAATATTTTCTCCTCAACTTAGAAGCCTGCTGAATTTAAGGAGTATGAATTTGAAAGCTTTAACTTTGAGGGAAATTCTATCCTCTTTTCCATCCTGTTATTACTCTTTATGTTGCTTTTAACTCCAAGGCTTTTGAGAAAAACAAAACAAAACATAACAAACAACAACAACAACAACAACAAAAACAACTTAAATTACTCCCTGCAAAGTATTGAAAGCATTCAGTACTGATGGCTACCTTAAAAGAAATATTTCGGTCTTGCTCTAAAGAAAATAAGGACAGTGAGTTCTCTTGTGTGCCTTTTCATTAAGGAATATATTGCTGGCGTTTGCTGCTACAGAGATATTTCTATAGAGAACTATATAGGGTTAGGAAAGAAAAATACAAGACAGCTAAGGGAAGCTGGCAGGGCAAATGCGCCTTCCACTAAAGGCAGTGCTGTTGGTCTGTGTGGGCCCACAGTGGGAGCATGTGTGATTCTGCGCTATTTTAAAAATAGAGCATCTTAATTGCTGAATGATAAGTGTGCAGGCTGCGCTGTATGCACTCGGGGAGACGTCACACGCATCTTCCTTTCTCCATTTCTGGTAAATTGCTTGAAGTTACGGAGGAGCTTGGGAGGAACGTGTTCTGACTGAAATCCAGGCAAAGAGAATGAAAGAATAATTGTTAGTTTGTTTTTTTTACCCTAGAACATTAATGACTGGGAGTCATGGCACCTTACTGTTGCCTTTTAAGAACACGGGTATAATTCTTTTCTTTTAAAAAGATTTTTGCCTACTTTACTTTTTCCAGCTCCCCTTATGGTAGAAGAGGAAAAAAGTGTTCTCCTAAGAGGAAGTCAGAGTTCTTATTTTTATAAAATTTTCTTAGAGAATTGTTCAAGTGGTCTTTAGGTCTGATTAATCTAATCACTCTAGACTTGAACTTAGTAAGTAAAAGTATATCTTTTTTTTTTTGTCTTTTTTTGAGACAGGGTCTCACTATGCAGTTCAGGCCGGCCTTAAGCTCATTTTGTAGCTCAGGCTGGTCTTGAAATCACAATAATCCTCCTGCCTCAGCCTCCCAAGTGCTGGGATTACAGCCATGTGCCACCATGCCCGGCTAAATGGACTTGATTCTGAAAGTGCCCTGTATTTGGTTGTGAACAAACCTGAAGTGTTCTCCTTTTTAAAAAATAATTTTACTGAGAAACAAATAGCAATGAGACAGTTTACAACCGTACTTTCGATGATTGGATATCTGGCTGAAATATAATTTTTCTTTAAGGAATTTACAGTATTCTTTTTCAGGTGACATTAATCAGATTTAATACTTTACTCATTTGTGATTAATATGCAATATATATTGCATAATATATATATATATATATATATATGTATATATGTATGTATGTATGTATGTATATACTTACTTAAAGATATTCTTGGCCATGCAGTACTTCTAATTCATGGTACAAATGGTGGAAATTTATTAGATTATTATGGTAATTATCTATCCTCTTAGTTGTGAATATAGCCAAGTAGGTATTTTTTAATGCAACTCTGAGCCAATTTTTTAAATTTTTAATGAATTTAGTACAGAGTCTCACTAAGCAGTTCAGACTCATAGTGACCCTCCTGTTTTTAGCTTCCTCAGAGCTGGGACTACAGGGGTGTACCACCATGCCTGGTCTGGGTTGCTGGCTCAGCTGGGCCTGGGGTGGGGCTAGCCTACCATGTGGTGCTGGGAATTGAACCCCAGACCCTGCTCTTACCTAAGCAGGTGCTTAGTCTGAGCCAATTGTTAAAGAATATTTAAAAATCTTTCTTTTGAAAACAAGCACCTAAATCTGGTAAAGTTCTTTTTTGAGCATCTGGGTTCTTCTAAAAGTTGAAAAATTTAGGGCACTGTCAGGCATGTCACCAACAACTAGTAATTTGGGAGTAATTCAATGTGTGAGGAATATGTGGAGAAACTATTTTAAGTCTACACGTTTTAAGTAGGTTTTATTTATTCTAATCTGAGAGCATATGGATTGAAAATTTCACAAGGTAAGCAGTTAGCCTGGCAATCATTTATAGAGAGCACCAGAGAAATCAGCAGAGAACGGGAGAGTTAGAGATTGTTGTTGAGTTTGAGTCCTTTGCCTCTTTAAGTTTCTCCTCCCAGTTGGAAGTTGTTTTAGAAGGTGCAAGATAAAATGTTACGTACACTCATGCATATCCCAGGAATGTGGGCAGTAGATGCAAGAATGGCTGTCATCTTGCTGAAATTTTTAATGAAGCTCTTAAAACCCAACTATCCATGTAGAGAAAGCCATGATTCTTGTCCTTGGCATGCGGATGGATAAGGGATGAGAGGAAATGAGAGAAGACTTTTCTCTGGAGAAAGCTAGAGTCATACAGGGAGTTATCACTATGCCCTTGGGAGAAAATGTGAGGTTACACGTGTACACTAGCTTCTGTGTTTCATGTTTTTATACTGCATACATAGTGTGCAGCATTGTGCACGCATATTGGTCTGAAAGCATTTTTTTTTCGTTGATGGCCACATTGTACAATCATGCTTTATGTCTCTGGTGAGTGAGTCTGACGGCTTTGCAAATCCAGACACGCACAAGGCAGGACCCAAATTCTGAAGGTACCGGATGATTCTGCTGCTAATCTGAAAGAGTTACTTTCCAAAACAAGGAAAAGCACTCTATCCCTTTCTGTCCCTTTCTTGTTTGCAGACGGCTGCTTATTGTAGGTACCGCTGAGATGGAGGAAGAATACGAAGAAGAGAGGATATTGGTGCGCGGAGACTGTCATTGTTGCTAGTGTGTCTGAGGAAAATGGGCAGAATTAAAATCATTTGCAAGTCAATAAGTGCGCAGCCTTTACACAGGGGTAGGGGTGCAACTACTTGGGTTTTGCTAAGAAATTATTTACGATTCTGTGGTCCTAGATCTAAGCTTCGTTTTACTGTAAAGTTGTGTTGCCCTTACCAATTGTGGGCAAGCCAGCATCTGCCTAACAGAATATTTTCTTTATGGTGTCACTTATCTTGGGAGACTTGGACACGTTATTATGTGATCTTCTAAGTCTTTGTTTTCATGCAAATGTCTCTCACATCATTATTCTTTGGGTTAGATTTACTATGGTTTAAAAATTTCCTGTTGTACCATCTATCTGCCCATCTAGGTAAGCTTTGACTTCAGGCTATTCAAGTGTGACTGGTGTCCCCTGTAGCTGGGATAAACCTTGGGTAAGCTTCCTGGTGCATTAACTCAAGTGTGTCAGTTTGTAATAGCATTTTCCAAATTTTCATCTGCCCAAATTGCTTGCCTGAAGAGTTAACTCTGTGGCCTCTTCACTTGGACTCCCAGGACTATGGTTTCTAGTTTGGCATGTTCCATGGGAGATCCAGAAAGAATGTGGGCAGAGAAGGGTGTAGGCAATATCTGCTCCTGATGCATCTGCCTACCTTTTCTCCTTTTTTTTCAGTGTTTGCAAGAACAATTCATGGCTTCATGGCCACCTCTTCTGGTAACAAGGCTCACCCGTATCTCACCAGGCCCTGGTAGCAAGTTCTCTACTCTGTTAAGTTCAGGTTGCTAACAGCATCTGCTGTGGCTCCACCAGGAGCCTCGGTGTCCTTAACTTGTAATTGTGTGCTCTAGCACCACGCTTCTTCGCTTAGCTCTCTCCACAGCTACATCGCAGGTGACTGCTGCTTCCTGCCAGGGTTATGATGGACTCTGTCAGGACTTGTTTTTCTACTATACATCTTCCCCTCCTCCTTCCAAATCCTGAGTGGGCATCAGACTGAGATATCTGGGGACCAGAAAAGTGATGGTGAAATTCCTGGGATTAAATGAGCTCACTTTCCTCCCTTTGGGCTCCAAATAGAGCAGTCTCTGGAGAAAGGAAGGACACTATTTGTCATCATAGATCTGCCTGGCTGTCATTCAGGACCTAATTGGACTCTCTTAAATTATATTCTACTGCTTGTCCTGTTCCTCTGCTCCTGAGAGATTTCTTGCCATGTGTGCTCTGAAGCTGGCCACATAGACGCTCTGGGTATTTTGATCTTCAGAATGAAAAAAAATAGGATTCAGGACACACACACAGAGACATATTCATACCTTCCTGGATTTTCTACTCTGACTTGAACCTAACATTCACTTTGACTTTCAAAAAAGAATATTCTTTATTATACAGAACTTTTCTAGTTTCTATCATGAACACATCTTCTCTCAGTGCACATGCATCCGTTGTTGCTGAAATACTTAAATGCAATCCTATTTACCTTATTCATTTAAAACTGCAATGTTTCCTTCACAGATTAGGACCTTAAAAATCACCTAACAGCACACATGGAGTAAAATGATCAAGGATTGTTCTATGATGTCTAATAAGTAGTCAGTGTTTTTGATTTTCTTGCATTTCTCCAAAATTTATAGTGTGTTCAAATGATAAGGTGTATAATGTGCATCTATTGCTTTTGCTTGCTATGGCTTTTAAGGTTTTTGTTTTCATTTCTGGCCATTTTCCACCTTTACATATTTTTTAGTGAAGTATAACAATAATATGGCAAAAGTGCACACATCTTACATCTATAAGCTCATGACTATTTATGAAATGGAATAGGTCATGTTACTGTTACTTAGATAAAGATACAGAGCATTTCCCAGCTAGACCCTGGCCCCAGCCAAAATAGCTAAGGTTATGTCATTATAGCTTAGTTTTTGCCTATTTTTTTAAAAAAAAAACTTTGTATGCAGGTTGTACTTGATTTACAGAGTGGTTACCTGTTGCTAAATCCATCATAAGTTGAAAATATCATATTTCAATTTCATTTCATGAAATTTAAGGTGTGATGTTTACTTAAACATCATAAGTAAATCTATCAGACACCATACCTGAGTAATACCTGTAGAATGTAGTCTGTCTGCAGTTTGTTATTGCGTTCATATGGTTTACAGGAAGCTGCATTTATTCCATTGTTCAGCGTCTTAAGAAATATCCACACCATAGTCCTAATTTGGGAAAATATCAATACTGAAAATGTAAGCTATGACTCCCACTACAACTACATGTTTTAAACAGCATTATAAAGTAAAACATACCCCAAATCAAACTATGGTGCACTGGGAACCATGTAACATGGAATCATGCACCATGCTATCCTTTTGACCTGGCTGTTTTGGTAAATACTCAACTTTTATATCTTTAATTTCAATTTAGCTTACTGAAATATAATTTGTGTATGACATACTATGCCTGTGTTGAATGTGCACACAGTGAGATTTAAAAGCAATTGTATATAGTCACAAATTCACCCATACCAGAAGCAAGGTACAGAAGATGTCTGTTAATCTGAGAACTTTTTGTGTACCCTACCCCGGTCATTCTCTCATCCAACTTCCAGCCCTTGGGGCAGCCAATCATCTATTTTCTATATGTTTTCACTACATTTTAGAACTGTAAGTAAACTGAATCATAGTACATACTCTTCAGTCTGTGGCTTCCTTATTGAGTATCATCATGGAGAATCAGCTACAGCTGTGCAATTGCATACATTATTAATTTGTGTTGCCCTTCTATTTTGGGGTAGTATCGCCATGGCACAGTAACCCCCCAAAGTGTTCAGTGTCAGCTGTGCCAAGCTCACATCACCCAATACCAAAGAATGGACTTGAGGATAAAGGAGCTTGAGAGTAGAAAAGGTTTAATGAGAGAAAGCTCCAGAGAGGTAGGACAGGTCCTGAAAGTTGCTCACTGCTGCGTCTCTTTGTTCAGTCATATTTTTACAGCAAAAATCACCATATCAATGGCCATGACTCAAACTACAAGCAGCCTGTAGGATTCCAAGTATAGTCGCCTAATCAGTGTTGATCTGTCAGGAGACCAAGGCACAGAACAGAGGAATATCAGCGAGCCCCACAATCCTAGTTTATCTATAACTTCTAATGCAGAAAGAACAAAGACATTCCTGGAAATGTATAGAAGTATGTGTCAGGGTGCTCTGGTCACCCAGCTATCTATCTGAGGCATTTCTTAGGCTCACTGGAGCAGGGGTGATAACTACAGTATAAGCTCAAGCTGTTGTTCTTCTCGAAGGAAGCTTGTAGGCCTGGCCTTTGCATATGCATCTCAAAAGCATCTGATTCTCTTCAAACTTCAACCACAACTTCGATTCACAGATCTGACCCTTCTGTGATGGCCTATTAACTTTATCTAACTTAGCTGTGTGCAATAGTGTTTTGGGGCATTGATACTCTATAATTTAATTGGCTTGCAGATAGTTTATTTTCAAGTTTGTGTAACTGAATAAAAGTGCATGCCAGATACTGTGTGGACATGTTTTCATTTTCCTTGACTTGTACCTTAGCATGACATATCCAAGATATATATTACTACATATACTACAAAGATGCAAATTTTAAAGAAAACTGTGGGTTTCCAAAGTGGTTGGCCCATTTTTTAGAAATGGGTAAGCATTTCAATTGTTTTAAATATTCATTAACCTTTTCTTGTTGCGGAAGCAAAATTCCTGACACCCAAAGTTGAGGGAGGGAAGGTTTATTTAGCTCATTGTTGCACGGGTTTCAGTTTATTTACCTCACAGTGTACAGAGGTTGAGATGCATCATCAGTTAGTTCCAAGGCAGGGGCCTTGGCAGAGGGGAACAGTTATGGCAGGCAGAAAGTAGCCAGGAAGCTAGCAGAGGAGACAGGATTCTTTCTGTCCTTCTATATTGTATCTAGTCTGCTGGGATTAGGGCAGTGTCAGTCCCAATCAGTGGACTGATTTAGTACTCTCAGCATCACACTCTACATTCAACCACCTCTAAAACAATGCCTAACACTGCATGAGGCTTTTGGGGCGACATCTAGACACAAACCAAAACAGGCACCGATCTTGTTTCGTATTTATTTGCCACCTGTATAACTCATTTTGTGAACATTTAGATCTAGGCTTTTGTTTCCTGTCTTCTAGCTGAGCTGTAGTTGTTCCTGTATTCTCTATGTGTTACGAGATTTTGGAGCCTAGGGAAATTCTTGCTGTCCTGATCAAAGACTGTTTTGACACACTGAGAAGAAAAGACACACCGAAAAGGTAGCAGAGATGTGTGTGTTTTGAAACTGAAAAACAAGAACTCTTTGCAGAGCAGATCGAGCTGGTGAACAGACACAGACTTGCAGAGGCCACGAAGATGATGAAGGGGACACTTTTGTGCCTGGAACTCCTAGGTTTACTTCACGCTGATGCAAATGAAGCATTCCGGTTGGCTGTCTATCAAAAACTCACTTGGCCTGGTGCTAGATTTCAGCTGTCCTACTGAAAACTTGTTTGGGGCTGGCCACATAGCTCAGTGGACTAAAGTACCAGCTCAGGCAGGAACAGTAGCAGGGTTCGATTCCCAGCATGCAATGCCAGCCCTGCCCCGGGGTGCACAGCGATGAAGACTGAGACTGTGCCTGGTGGCTCACTCCTATAATCACAGTACTTAGGAGGCTGAAAACAGGAGGATCACTACGAGTCCAATCTGTGTAGTGAGACCCTGTATTAAATATATTAAAAAATAAATAAATACACTGGTTTGGTTATGTGTCAGATGTAAAGGGACAATGGATAATAGCACTTTCCTAACTGGTGCACGAATAGTGCTCAGGAGCTGCAGCCGTATTGGGTCCTGTGTTCTGTGCATGCGCCTCAGGTCTAGTGACTTCTGGAAGACTGCATCTAGTTGCCTGACTGGTTTTGCTGCGGCTCATGTCTTCTGCCTCAGATGTAGGCTTCTTGTCATTTACGTGTAGCACACACACTTTTCTTTGTTGTATGATAGTGTCTTTTAAAGAACAGAAGTTTCAATAAAATTATTGAGAAAAAAATAATGAGCAGAAGTTAGAATTTTGGTTTATGCTTTGCATGTCTTTCTAAGAACTCTTAGTGTACCTAAAAGTGCAGATTCTTTTTTTGTATGATTTCTTCCAAAAGTTTTGTAGTTTTAGCTTTATGTTTAAGTCTATGATCTATTACGAAATAATATTTGTGTATTGTATAAACTAAAGCTCTCTGCTTGGTGTTTTTCCTCACTCTATGGTTATTTAGTTCTTCTATCACTATTTGATGCAAAGCCTTCTCTATTGAATTATCTTGGAATGTGTCAAAATCAATAGGCCATTTTATCCCACTCTCTCTGAACTCTCTGTCTGTTACTTTGATTCACTTAAGAATCCTTTTGTTATGAACAGCCCGCCTTGATTGCTATTTATTGCTTGATAGTCTGGCTTCAAATCAAGGAGTGTAGTTCTCTGGTTTTATTCTTTTTTATTACATTTGCCGTGACTATATTTTAGTTCATTTGCATTTCATATAAATTTGGAATCAGTTTTTCAGTTTCTACAAAAGGTCTCACTGGGCTTTTGATTGGGATTACACTGAATCTTTAGATTCATTTTGAGAGAAATGCCATTTTTACAATAGTGAATCTTTCAGTCCACAAATATATTATATTTCTTCATTTATTTGGTTCACTGATTTCTTTTTGCAGTGTTTCTTAGTTTTCAGTATAAGGGTCTTGCATATATTTTGTTTTGGAATGGCATAACACATTGAATTGCAATTTTAGTTTTCTTTCCAATTGTTCTTTGTGGGGTGAAAAGTAGTATTGATATTTTTGTCTATTTTCCTTAAATCCTTGGAGCTTGTTAAATTCGTTTGCCATTCCTGTTGGTCCATCTGCAGGTGTTTATGCTCTTCTGCCTTCATGATTCTATCATCTCAGAATAAATTCAGCTTTACTTTCTATTCTTCAAGGTTTCTTTTACCTTTCATGTTATTAATTCTGTTTGAAGTGCCTTTTGAGTATTTATTTATGACACAAGACTCTTAGTAAATCCACTTGCAACCATTCCCATTCCTACCTCTGTATCTCGGCCTAACGTGCAGCTCATTCTCCACAGGAGATTGTTATTACTGAATGTAATTAGTACTTGGGATTTACTGTCATATTTAACCCCAAATTACGTGGTACTCTTCATTCTCTTTTGAATTCTATGTCTTTGCCTTGGATAGCTTTTATCTGCCAAAATAAGTCCTATTTGTTTCTTTCAGCATTTATCTAATGTGCTTTAAATTTTGTTTACCATAGAGAAGTTAATTATGTGGTAGCATGTAGACTAGGAACAGCCATACTGATTTTGCTTACTATTTATTTATTTATTTTGGTGACTGGGAATCAAACTCAAGACCTTGTACTTGCTAGGCAGGCACTATGCCTCTGAGCTATGTCCCCAGCCTTTAGCCATAGAGACTGTAGGGAAAACTGAAGTCTCAGATAACTACACTTTAGTTCAGGCCGTGTGTGTGTGTGTGTGTGTGTGTGTGTGTGTGTGTGTGTGTGTGTGTGTGTACATGCTGGGTGTTGTTATTTCCCATGGACACCAAAGTATAAGTCAGCAAGATTTCAGTGAGGGCAAACTTTGATAGCCTCAGTGTAAGTAACTGATTGTCATAGTTACTTTGCTGGCTGCTGAGACAAATACCTGGCACCCAAAGTTAAAGGCGGAAAGTTCTAGGTAGCTCACGGTAGAGGTTTCAGTGCACAGTTGGCCAGCTCCAAGGCAGGGGGTGGCATGACAGAGGAGCACAGTTCACGCCAGGAGGAGACAGAAGGTATAAGGCTGCCAGGGACCAGAGACAATGGCAGCTCTCTTTCTGTCCCTTAGACTGTCATCCGGGCTGTCTATCCTTAAGGTAGCCCGTACTCACTCCCTGGGCGTGGTGCACTCAATCGAACCCAGAACTACTCATCAGCCTCTCACACTTAATCCCCCCAACACTCATTCTGGATCCAGCCACCTTTGTGAAAGTCCTATCGATGAGAGCATGAGGCTGTGGGCGGACATGTAGACATGAGCCAAAGAACTGATATTACTAAAATTATTTCTTGAATGTAGTCACAATTATACAGGCTCCTTTATGTAGCTGGACTGCCACTAGAGCTAGGGAGCTGGGTGGGGCTTTAAGAATTGCCGTGCGGCTGTGCACAGTTGCACAGCATCTCAGAACAAAGACGTGTTCAGATGTTTCCCCAACTCCATGTCTCTCCTTCATGCTGCCCAAATCTCAGATAGATCTCTCTACTCTGAAGTGGTGCCAGGAGAGTGATCTAATCAAGCAATGAGGTTTGTCAAAGCTATGACTAGTCTTTTTCTATTTTTGTCTAAGAACTCCAGCCATTTGGATTTCTTGACAAAATAGTTGGGATATTAATACAGTTTTTTGTTCTTAGAAGATCCTAAATTCCAATTTTGTTTCCCCTATACTACTTTTTTAAGTTTAATTGTATCAGTCCAGGTGATACAATGTCCATATTCATCATAGGGAGTTTGCAGCTGTACCTGATGTGTCTTGTTTCCTCTTGTTTTATCTGTGCCCTATTTTCAAATCCCTTCCCTTGCCTATTTACAAAGCTCAGTTTTTATTTTTATCCTTCTTTTCTCACCCTTCCTTTCTTTTCCCTTTCCCCCATTTCCCTTTGCCTTTTGAACACTTTCTTCCTATTTATCTATGTAACTTCCAACCCACAACGAGGTATGCAAAACTGTTAAATTGGCAAAATTGTTCCTTAGCATTTCAGTCTTGCCCCAACTGGTTTTTGGTGCATTTCTTTTCCTATTGCTCCTATACTTCCAGCTTAGAAATTAGCTCACCTGAGTTTCATG
>PVKA01005109.1:37332-69832 GCA_004027165.1 Ctenomys sociabilis
GAGGACTTCAATGACCACATAGGAAATATAAAGTTCTTGTGTTGGTATATAAGTTTTGATCTACCTAGGTCTTAACCATCCAGCAGAAAAGTATAAAAATGAAGTATACATCGTGAGCCCATAATATTAAGCTGAGCTGTAAATGGATATGGTCGACAATTTCTTTGAATAACTCACTATGGTTGTAGAATGCTGGACTATGTTGGATTGTGGTGTCGAGTTCAAGCACCTAAGTTAGTTGAATGTCAATGGAGTGCCCACTTTTGACAGGTGTAGACAAAGGAAGGGTTGTAGAACGAAAAAATCATGATGTGTGTGTATAGACAGTACAGTTGGGATAGATAACGCTGTGCTTCTACATAATTCTATGAGAGGCAAGATCTGCACTAATGGTGGTTGGACAGGATATTATGTCGGCTTTCAGTACTATGGTCATCCACTAGGAAAATAATTATTGAATTTTTGATATAATTCAGGTATAAAAAAATAAGATAAGTGAGCAACTACACTCTTAATTCACTGATAAGAGATATCTGCTAAAATAATATCTGTAAGTATAATATCATGTATGCACCTTGTACAATACCAAAACGTTATGGAAACAGTTTGCAATGTATTAATTCATCGAATGTGTATGGTTAAGGTGTCTTGAAACTGTCTGATTGACATTTGTATTTTAATAAAGTAAAAATAAATGAAAAATAAATAAATAAATAAATAAATGAATAAATAAATAAATAAATAAAAAGAAATTGTCAATCCTCTAAGGACTATTTTCATCAGCAATTCCTGACTCACTGCTCAATGGTTTACCCTTTCTCAGAAATCCTAACCTCTTAAATCCTAGCTTCTTCAGAAGCCTTGAGGAAGAAATTTAAAATTTCTCTCTCCAATTGAAAGTCTGAGCTGCTACTTTCTACTTGTTTCTTCCTTGGCACTAAAGACTAAAAATGCTTTTAAGATAAAACGTTGTTTTAGGTGTACAACTCAGCTCTAGGATGCTTAAATCCTGGCTACTCAGTTGCGCTTCATTGCTTTTAAATGTACCATGCTGTTTTTACTATGGGACTATTATACTGTTTTCCTTAGGAGAATTATTATGATAGAAGTTAATCCTTTATAGGCAGAGATGGCACTCTTGTAGCTGTGTTTTAAGGAGACCCTCCAAACACTTCCCACCATTTCTCAAAAATACCTTTTGCTTGCAGAAACTAATGCTATTCTTACCTCTCTGAAGAGTCATACACTTTGGATTTCTCTGAATGTTTAATTTTACTGTTGTTCCTGTTTGAAGCATTTTTATATGCTTCCTTTTTCTAGTAAACATTTAGATTTAAATATTGTTAACTGATATTATATCATAAGGAGCATTGTACATTTTCTATTGCCGGATGTCAGGAAATGGTTTCTGAATTTTACTTCACATTGGAGTCACCTGAGAAATCTTCTACTTACAGGGAAAAATAAATGACTGATGCCAGCTTTCTGCCTCAGACATTGTGATTTCATCAGTTGGACTATGAACAGAACATAAGAAATTCTAAAAACTCCTCTGGTGAGTCAAATGCAGCAAAATATGGGAGCTGCTGATGGCATGTCTGGCTTTCCCACTTTTAGCTTAATTACAATTGATTCGTAGATTCAGGTATGTTCAGTCTGATGCCTTCAACATCAAATTCCCCAGTCAAGTTTTGAGGGAAAGTTTCCACAGCCATGGATGGTGATTGCCCAAACATATTAGTTCGTTAAGAGTTTTAAATTTTTCAAGTACTGTCGTTGTTTGACACATGTTGTTGGATTCTTTTGTCAAAGAGAACCTTCCTTCACATGCCCGTTCAGTTACCTTGACAGATTACCTATGCAGTAAGGGCATGTTAAATGCTAACTTTTAATTTTTGTATTTTCTGAATAAGTTGCTGTTCTAGAAACTTCTAGATATAAACAGTGATTATTTTAGTGATATTAAAAAACTATGGATTTTTTATATCTTTAGTCTATGTCACTGTGCTACATGAATTATTCTTCTGCAGTTGAGGCTGAGTTTAATTAGGCCAGAGGAAGTCCCCTCAGGTTGGTTCCAAGTGTTTTTCATATGACTCTCAAGTTTTTGTTGGCTTCCTGTAAGAAACTCTGCTAGTTTCTTGTTTCCTTTCACCAATCTGGAAACAGTTGTTCCTTCAAGGATTTATAATTACTTTTAGTGAAAAGAAATGCATGAAACACCAAACTGGAGTCACTCAATACAATGTTGTCTTTAACTACCAACTTATTCACCAAGATTAATATTAATATCCATATTACCAATAATGCTAATAGTATCACTGTTACACTTCTGCCACATGCTGTTTGTCTCGGAATACTTACTTAACTTCTTCACACTCCACTATTTTCTAGAAAATACAAATAACAATTTAAATAATATCTGCATAATTCATGACTCACTGACTTCAATAGCCAGTAGGAGAGTAACGTTGGCATTTAGATAGCAATAATGATATCAGTGATTATCTTGGCTCAGTTTTTACCAAATTACTACGCACCTACTATGTGTGACCCTGAACATAGGGAGTAATAGTCATTTATTTTTTAGTATGTAATCCTTATGTCTTTATTTTATGCAAGATACCATACTGGGCATTAAGAATGCAGTGGGAAGCAAGATACACATAGTTCTTTTCAAGCAGAAAGACAAAGCACATGTAAACTGACAAATGTGTATTATTATAGATCTTAAGTCATTCACTCAGGTATTTCTCTAGATTCTAATAACATCACAAGTAGCTTCCCCCTACCAGAAAAATAACTGCTTCACAATGGTGCTCTTCAAGTGGCCATATTACAAGGTCTGTTCAGATGTCCAGAACATTTTGCTAAGTCACTATATTTTCTTCTAGAGGATCTTTCCATGGGGAGGGCTAATTTCAGTGACAAGGAATCCTTGGCAGTGAGTCTGGGGATGGAAAGTGGAGCTCTTCTTCTTCCTTCTGGGCTCTCTTTCCTCCATCCTCTTCCAGGGTTCCATGGGCACCTGACCCCCAAGTAAGTCCCCCAGTCTTGGAAATGGAAAATGCCTTGGCCATGACATGGCCTTGAAAGGGCAGGATGCAGTGATCAAAGCAGGGACTATTGTAGAATCCAGAACAGGAAACCCTATAGTTCTTCCGATTTCTTCAGCATGAAAATAAGGTCACAAGATGCCCCTCTGTGAGGATGACTGAATAAAAGACCAGAAGAAAATGTGCTTTCCTCAGTTAAGACTATCTTTGTGCTCTAAAAGAGTCAGTTTTTGGCTATTGTGTAATGACAAAACAACAACAACAACAACAAACAAACAAACAAACAAACAAAAAAACAGTCTCAGAAGGGCAGGCACACAGGATGGTGGCAGATGAAGTGGCTCCTCCCTGCCCCACTCCCTTGCAGGCCTTTTCCTCCATGAGGAAGAACCGTCTTTCTTGGAGAGGGAGTTCCCCAGCCAGATTTACTTGCCCACACTGCCATGGAACTTCTGGGATGCTTGGATGGAAAGAGTTCCACTTTCCATCCCCCTCTACTTGGTTGTTGTACACTACCCCAGGAGTAGAAATACTCCAGTCATGATAAGTGGGAGGTGTTAGCTACAGCCTGCATCTTGCTATCTGCAGGACGGAGAGAAGATTCGTTCATGTTACAAGTCTTAAGTGATTCTACACAGGGTTCTAGTACCAGAGATAAAGCTAAGAGCCTCATGGAATGCATTCCTGTGTTCCTGGGCATAGATGGTCAGCCTACGTCCTTTTGGTCAAATCTGGCTCTGCCATGTTTGTCTGACCTTCTGAATGAATCATGGGTTTGCATAAAATATTATTTAAAAATGCATAAGACTGTATGCACCTCAGAATTCTTGAAATATTTGTTATCTGTCCCTAGGGAGAAGATTGGCCAGATGTTAATAATCCTGCTGAGTCCAGCATTTGGTAGCTACAAGTCCAGCTGTTGACTTGGGCCCCCACTAAGCTCTTTTCGACGAGTGACCTCACTCCTCTGAACTTAGTCTTTCCATCAGTTAAAAGTAACACAAGGAAGTGAGCAATACACAGGGATTGTCTCCACTGCAGTGGGCACTCTTGGGCACAGGCATGATGTTATACTGCATTGGTATGCAGGTAGACAAGATGTTGAGCAGTTACCTGAAGGGAGGCCAAGCACTGTTCACCAGCAGTCATGACGTGTACTTTCCTCATTGCCTTTCCTAGAAACATGCTTGAGTAGTCTTTGACCTTTGTTCCTTCATAATAAAGAAGAAAAATATGATGATTCTAGGCCTTAAAAACCTTTAAAGTAAATTAATCCTATAATTAGATTCTATAGTTTTTGTTTTTCATTTAATGTATGTGTTACAGGGTCTCACTATGCAGCTGGGACTGGTGGTCCTCCTGTTTTCAGCCTCCCCAGCGCTGGGATTGCAGGTTACACCACCATGCCCAGACTCGGTCACCAGCTCAGCAACCCCTGGGGCAGGGCTGCTGTAGAAACAGTTTTTAAAACATCTGTTAGTTTATTTTTCTTAATTCCATAATTTTATTATAGACAATGGGGGACATACCTATTCTCCTTTTAATAATGCTGAGATATGCTGCATATTTCAAAAATTATTCTGTTTGTTTATCTATTTATTTATTTGGTATAGGGTCTCAGTATGTAGCTCAGACTTGGGATCCATCCTCCTGCCTCAGGTTCCTCAGCACTGACACTACAGATGTGCACCACCACACTGTTTTGGTGCATCCGGGGCTCTGGGGCTGGCGTGATGTGTGGTACCAGGGACTAACCCTGGGTCCTTGAGCTTCCCAGGCAGGCACTTAGATCACTGAGCTATCTTCCCAGCCCCTAGCCTGCTCTGTTTGTTTGTTTGTTTTTAATGTGTTTGGTACAGGGTCTCGCTACGAAGCGTGGACTCCAGTGATCCTCCTGTTTTCAGCCTCCTCAGCACAGGGATTACAGGCGTGAGCCACCACACTCCTTCTTGGTGCCCATCTCAGTGAGCCTGGGGGCAGGGCCAGTGGGGCACGTGGTGCCGGGATTGAACCCTGGTCTCTGCGCTTGCCTAAACAGATGCTTAGTCTACTGAGCTACCTTGCTAGCCCCTGAGCCCACTCTTAAAGTACTCATTAGAAATACTTCATTAAACTCTTTCACATGTATGTTTAAGAAGATGACCAAGTAGAATGAATGCCAGTGATTTTTAAAGGTGCACCCACGCCAGTGTTTACCAGCAGCATGTCGGCTCACTGGGATGGCCCAAGCCTTGGGCTTCTGAGGTAGAGCAGTGCCCTCCCAACCTTCATGTCCTCTTTTGCACTTGCCACAGAGAATCTTCATCTTGTTGTTCATCTGCAGTCATCAGAGGAAATGGGCCCTGTACCACCACTGGGCTTCAGGGAAAGAACCATTGCCATTACCTCAGGAAGGAAAGAAAAAGAAGGCCGACTCTTATTGATTCACATTTCTCAAGGAGTGATGCCTTTAGCACTGTGCAGTGAAAGTGTGTATATGTGAAAGGGGCCTGCACTGGGCTGGTCCTGTCCTTCGGTGAGTCCCAGAAAGAGTACGGTAGAAGTTATTAAAGAACAAATTGTGGGGATCCAACTGCTCTACCCAAGCAGCTCTGAGCTTTGCCTGTAGCCAATATAAGTGGTCATGAATTTTCTTTCTTCTCCTGCTAGTTAAGTTTGTTAGCTTTAGGAACATTTTCTTAAAAAGCCTTAAAATAGTTGTGTTCGAATAAATTGGCAGATGGCTTCATTTCAAGGTAGCAACTGACCTTCAGAAACTGAAGAGCAGCATTCCCTGGGCGATTGTTTCAAATGCACCCTACTCCTCAGAGCCACTGGAGCTGCCTCTTGTCCACTTTATAGAGGAGGAGAATAAGGCTTGGGGGGCTGGGGATGCGGCCCAGGTCTCTGCGCCAATTGAATGCACACCAGGGAGCATGAACCTGGCTTCTGTCACTCCAAGTCCAGTGACTTCCACTTGTGGTACAGTGGCTCCCGCGTCCACTAAGAGAGAAGGTTAGAATTGCTTAAAACCTGGAAAGTGAGAAAACGTGAAAACAATCATCTGCTGTGGGCCCGTGTGCTCCCCAGCTTTCCAGTGAACCAGAAATTGCAGGGGCGCCCACTGCGGTCTGAAACCTTTCTCTGGCAGCTGCGCCTGGGGTCCGCAGGGGCGAGCTGCGGCTTGCAGTTAAATTACGCAGATGGAAAGAAAGCAAGCGGCGTGCTGATGTGGGCTCGCTAGCTCTCCTCACTTGCCCCAATGAAGCTGCCCGACTGCGCTTCTGGGAGGCAAGGTCTCCTCCCGGGTCTGCACGCTTGCCCAAGCAGCTCTCCAAAACACAGGCCGCATCCAGTCTCTTTCTCAGGTGACCCTGTTGCTACAGGACAGCTCGAATGATTCTAAATTTGGCTTGCTTTGCTTGCTTCTTATTTTAATCCAAAAGGTATCATATAATACCATCTTTATTAGAACTCTGTTTTGCTCCTTGATTTTTTTACATTCATGGTAAGGGTTATTTCAAATATGTGAAGGTTGCATTTTTTATGTTTAAGAAGAATCATCTGTGATAGTGTTTCTAATAATAATAAGTGATACTTTTGTGTTTACAGTGGGGGGCAGCTTTACATGTTGCTTTAAATTTCTCACTAGTTCTACAATCCTGGGGTTTTATTGTTCTTCCTAGACAAATACAAAATTGAGTCTCACAGGGCCTAAGTAACTTGCTCAAGATAAGGCACAGCCAATCTGTGGTGCAATGATGATGTGGAATTAAGTGATTCAACTCATACTCCTGAAAGTATAGCTGCTGTACCCGTGGTGCAGGCTCATAAGACCTCTCTCCCTCCCTCCCTCCCTCTCTCTCTCTCCCTCCCTCCCTTCTTCTCTCTCCCTATCTCCCTCCCTCTGCCCCCCACACAGGGTCTCACTATATAGGTTGGGCTAGGCTTGAGCTCACCATGTAACCCAGGCTGGCCTCAGACTCATGGCAATCCTCCCTCCTCAGCCTACTGAGTGCTGGGATTAGAGATGAGCACCACTGCTCTCTAAGGATAGTGTAAACATTTTCTTTCTATGCATTAAACTGCTTTAGAGACATTATTTACCTCTTAATTAGAGACTGATTTTTCTTCCAGGTTGTCCTAATTTATGTTTTTATTTTCCATAAGAGGAAACTAATATGCAGAAAAGAACACCTGGTTTTCTTCATTCTTTTCCCAGCCTATCCCTCCCTCTCCACTCCTATCCCATTGTGCTACATGGTACCCACCTCTAGGGTGTTCCATGTCAAAATTCAAGGCCCCATGGTTCTTGGTAACTTGCTTAGCACTCCAAAGCTGAAAAAGCTATATTACTTTGTCTTGTCTCAGTCCAGAAGGTACCTTTGTTATATTGCTGAGAAGGTGGTGGGGAAATGAGTGAATTCTCAAAAGACGGAGAGCTGTAGAGAGATCTTAAGAGATCCTCAGGTTTAGAAGAATTTATTGGCTTCAAGGTTTATTTGTACCTGGCAATAAAATAGGTAAGTGTATATAAACAGTGTGTCCTTTTGATGATTTTTGGAATTAAAGACCAATTGTAGCTATTACCTTATTCTAGAAACTACAATCTAAAGCATTCTTTGGATTCATCTATTTTGGGCCAGTTTTGTCTGATTGCTTATATTTTGGAGCTAGACTCAGAAACTGGAATCTAAATTATATCCTGTGCTTTGTTACTCTTTTATGGCCTCATGAAAACCTTTGTGAAGCTTTCGGAAAAGGGACCTTCGTTAACCTGCTTCTCCTACCTTCTGACTAGTCATGTTGCCCTTTATCACAAAAAACATGTAGAGTCCTTTACTTGAACTTGAGATATTTGTTATATTTTATTTATCTGAGGAGAAACACGGGTGTGACCAAAAAAGCATGCCGCTTCCTCATTTTTTTTCCAGTAGAATAGAAACTCTGCTCCTCTGACCATCATAATAACTGAGAAATCAAACGTTCCAGCAAAAGTCAGAAAAACTGACTGTGTCACCTATTATTCGCTGCTGACCAGCAAGCTCATTTAAAAGAAGCAGCAGTTCAGGAATTCTGTCACACCTGAAGGTACTTGTGGCCATCTTCCTGAGATTCTCTACTTTTTGGAAGATATCAGTTGTTTGGAGATAAAAATTGGCTCCATTTTCCCACCTTCTCGCCAGAACAACATGTGACATTGAAACTAGAGCCCACGGCCTAACAATCATTTCAGCTTTGAGATTTCGAGCCTCGAGGTTCCATTGAGCTATCTCTAAACCCCACTGGAAGATGCTGGTAATCTTCCCAGGTCTGGTGAGCTGTTGGGTATCACGAACAAGAAGCAGCATTTAATTCTCTTCCATGGTTTGTCTCAGATGAAACTGTACTTTTGTGGTCCTCAGAGTGATTTATTGTTTCCTGTGCGGATCAGAGTCAGATTTTACAACAGCACTAACACCGTTCTGGAGGAGACTCTCTCCACGCAAGTCATTAATGAGTCCCTGTCTGGGGGCGGCTGAGCTCACGTGCACACAGTAGCATATGGTGGTGGGCGGACTGGGGCCTGGTGCATGCTGGGAGACAGTTTGATGGATTGCATTCAGACACTGAATTAGATAGTCCCCTCGGGAGACGAAAGCATGAAGTTTTTCCCTCCCCGCTAGCTTTCCTACTTCTCTAAGGGTTAATTACTTTTTTAAAAATATACAGCAATGGGCCTCTGGATTAGTTTGGGGATAGGCTGATGAATGGATACTTCCACCAGGTATGGACATTTGTGCCATCTCCTTCTGCCTTTCTGCTTGGATCCCCTTTGTGAAAGTAAAAATCACAGTCAAACACTTGAGAGCCATCGAAAGGAAAGGCAGGGCCTTATTTTTAGGCTCTCTGGAAAATTTTCTCTTTATTTGATTTTGGTGCTTTCTGTCATATCTTCTAATACAGTTTCATACAAATGTAATCTGGCTTCCCTAGCCTGGTACAACCCAAATCAAACTGATATTATACCTCTTCTCAGCTGTAAATCCTTCCTCAAATTAAAGCTGGGAAACCTAATCTGCTAGAGGTCCACAGGGGAGGAGGGGCTCCCCTAGCACCCCACCAAGAGCAGCAGTAAGTATCTAAGGACAACTTGACAGAGACTTTTATCTTTTGTTTGCTGTGAAATAAAATCTTCAAAGTTATCTGCCTTTTCTTTCAAACAGCACAGGTGTGCTTGGCCATGTGTCTCAAAGCTGATGCCAAGAGGGCAAAGATTGAGAGCTGTTCTTCACTCAGCTCTATTTGTGCATGCATGTGCATGTGCGTGCGTGCGTGTGTGTGTGTGTGTGTGTGTGTGTGTGTGTGTGTGTTTTAATGACCTGGGAAGAAGTGAACCTAAATCTCACATGTGGCTGATTTCCAATAAGGTTAAAGACAGAGTCACGGAGTCCCAACAGGCACTCAAGCAGGAGACTGATGAATTAATTGAACTCATCAATTAACCAATGAATTAATTACTCTGTGTAGAGCAGACAGAAGGCAGGACAGGATGAAGTATTACCTAAGTGGGCTGGACTTCCAGGAGTTCAGCTGAGATTGCCCAGTGGGTGGTCTGAAGGCACCAGAAAGAGTCTACAGAGTGCTGGAGTGCAACTGGCTATGTAGGCAGACATCAGAGCTGGGAACACAGATGAGGGAGAAGTTGAGCTAGATGTCTATGGCAACTCTTAGGTATGTTTGTTGTACCTCACTGGCTTCTTCTATCTTCATTATTTGAGAAGCTTTGTAGGGTTTCTAGACACATTCCGCTTAAGGCAAGAGGAACTCTGACTACTTGGGAAAGAGTCCAGGTTCTCTCCATTGTACATGCCTGTAGGCACTCTTGTCTTTCAGGTCTTCTCTGTGGACTTAGCTGGCAATGGTGACTCAGAATGACCACCTTGTGTGTCACAGTGTCTTCCTGAAGGATGGCTTTCCTCGCACTGGGCTTCACCCACACAACTGATGGAGTTCCTCCTTATCCTGTGGATTCTGTTAGCGAACCCTCACAGGAGGTCCACTAAGTGGACATGATGAGGCCAAACATGGCTTGGAGAATCTTGGGGTTCTTGATCTGGAGTCTTCAAACAAAAGGGTGCCAAATAGAATCAAATAATTTGGGCCCGTGTCTGGGAAGATACTTTGACAAAGATACTATAAGTCATTCAGTCCTCCAGTGCACTTACATCCCCAGGAAGTTCGGTATTACAGAAGAACAGGAGTAAGTTTCTGATATTTTCATTTTAAAATACGTCTTGGGAGCAGATAATGGTGTAAGGCAAATCAGTGGCTCTTTTAGGCTCCAGGGACACCAGTGAATAAAATGAATTATGTCCCTGATCTGATAATGCTGCCCTTGTCACTTTTACATGGGAACTGTTGTAAAGATCATATGTAACCTACAGTGTTTCAGGACTTCATAGCAGAGGGAGGCAACATACAAAGATGCATTAAAGCAGATAATCGGCAGCAACAGAAAGAACAGAGAGAAGCAGGAAATGCATCATTCCGGAACCTGGCCGGTAAAAGTTACTCAGAACAAAGGGTCAAGAACTTACCAGTGAAAGATGGAGCTGATGAATCATTGGTTTTATGTACTTATTTCCTTGAATTTCCCTTCTTTCTACTTTAGTACTGAATATGACTTGGGCTATGTTACGCACTAATAAGCAACCACTGCATCTCAGAAGTTTAAAGAAGTATATTGGAGTTCTGTTTTTAAAATGGCAGAAGGAGGAGCTCAGAGGACCCTTGGCCTGGTCAAACAGCCTCAACTTAATGAAGATTATGCAAAGAAACCCAATCTCATAGAGTTGTGGAAGTTGTTCTCTTGGAGCATAGCAGATAAGCGGTAAGTACATAAGAAAATCTACCCTATGTTCGTAAGAACACTTAGCGCCTAGCACAGCAGACTCAATCCGAGGGCTGTTCATGTCCCCTTCTGTGCAGGTCATAAGACGGAAGCTGCACTCTGGGCAGATGCTGGCGAAGAGGTGCAGCTCTATTTCCCCTCAGCTTCCGGTCATGAGATATCACACGGGAGGTACGGGCCACCTCAGTGGCTTACACCCGCCACCTTTAAGTTGCAGAGGTTAATTTCTTTTTGTAAGTTTTGGAAGGGTTAGGGGCTTTTTCACTCTACCCAGTCCTGTTCTATGGTAGATGGGGTAGGGGGACAGAGTTTAAGAGCACTGAGCCTCAGTTTACACCATGGGGTGACACATGCTAGGAAAAGCAAGCCAACAAACAGACAAACACAAAACAGAAGCTGTCACCTGCACCATCCCCTGCTCAGAAAATACTTCCTATAGGGTCAAGAGAGGTGACACTGAGTTTACTAAAGGGAGAGGCAGTCTGAAAAAAAAACCGCAGAGAATTCTGAAGTTCTACCCAAAAGAGCTGATTTTATTTGAAACAGTACAGGGAGTGGATTTTTAATATTCCTAGTACAAATAAATGATAAATAATTGAAGTGATTGATAGGCCAGTTACCCTTATGTACTGATTATACTTTATATACAAGTGTTGCTATAGCAGGCTCAGGTCTATAAATACAGATCATTATTATGTGTCAGTTAAAAACAAAATATTACTGAGTGTAATGACACCGAAAGCATCCATATTTGATAAAAAGAAAACCTGTATTTGTAGATGACATGATCCCACTTACAGGTCTTGGGCTCTTTCCTCTCTCTCTCTCTCTCTCTCTCTCTCTCTCTCTCTCTCTCTCTCTCTCTCTCTCTCTCTGTCTCATAAATTATAATGAATCTATTGCATTTGGAACACAGAACTGAGGAAAGTATTCCATGTAGAGAACATCAAAAAGAACAAAATACTTGGGAGTAAGTTTCATAAAAGAAATGGAAACCTGAAATTTTCCACTTATATAGAAGTCTTGAATGAAATTAAGGAATAAACAAATGACAAGACATTCTAAGGTTGTGGATTGGAAGCCTTATTATTAAGATGACAGTATACCAGAGCAACATGCAAGTTCCGGGTAATGACTACTTTGTGGTGGATGACAAGGCAATGCTGAAGTCAGAGCAATTCAAAGAACCCCATGAACAAGGAGCAAGATAGAGGACATCCTAGCTTCAAAACTCAATACTATTGGACAGAAACCAAGACAGCAAGACACTGCCATAAATATAGTACTGAGATCCAGAAACGAATGTTCACACTTATTGTTAATTGATTTGTCTGGCCATGCTACTAACGTAATTTAATAGGAACAACTAATTCTGTTCAACGAATGTTTTTGGAACAATTGTATAGCCATCTGTACAATAATGAAGTTAGATACTTACCACACTCCATAAGTATAAGAAAAAGAAATGTGTCAAATGGCATCAAAGGCCAAACTGCTAAAGCCAAAACTATAAAACCTTTAGAAGAAAATACTAGTATAATATGTGACTTAGGATTTTTTTTTAATGTATTTTGTGCAGGGTTTCACTATGCAGCTTAGACTTGTAGTTATTCTATTGCTTTCAGCTGCTCCAGCACTGGGATTACAGGTGTGTACCACCACACCCAGACTCAGTGGCCAGCTCAGCATATGGGGTGGGGCCAGCATGGCTTGTAGTGCTGGGGATCAAACCTTGGCCCCTGTGCTTGCCTAAATCAGGCACTTAGTCAACTGAGCTATCTCACCAGCTCTTAAGTGATCCAGGATTAGGCATGGTGTTTTATGTATGTTGGCAAATATAAAAATAATAAATGGAAAAACACACTACATTTTGCACTTGCACTGATACTGAAAAGAACATATATAAGACCGGAGAAAATACTTTACAATCATATACATGAGAAGAAACTTGTATCTAGACTACATAAAGGACTTTTGCAACTCAGCAATGAAAAATAATCCAGTTAAAAAGCAGCAAAGCTGCTGCATAGAAATTTATCTAAAAACAGATATGCAAATGACCAATAAACTGATAAATAGGGGTTGAGCACCATCAGCCTTTAGGGAAAAACCTTTAAAACAATAATGTTCTATCTATAGCACATGACCAGGGTGGTTCTAATCAAATAGCAGATGTAGATATTTGGACCCTCATGCATCCTGCTAGAAACAAAAAAAAAAAATGGCGCAGCCACTCTGGAAAACAATGCGATGTTCCTGCCATCATCTTTGGATGTGTAATTGCATATGTTATGGCATTTTCAAGTAAAGATACATATATAGGGAAATGCAAACACGTTCAAGGGCTGGAGAGATAGCTCAGTAGAATAAGCGCTTGCATCACAAGCATAGAGTCCTGAGTTCAATCCTCAGTATCACAAAAAAAGAAAGAAAAAAAAAATATGTCCACACAGAAACTTATATGTGAGTGTTCATTGTGACATTATTCTGACTTCACCAAAGCCTAAAACAACTCGATGTTCACCAACTCACAATGAAAGCAAATGGAATATGGAAACAGGCTGTGACAAAAATGAACACTGCAAACATAGTAAGAATGAAAAGACCAGAAAGACCACTGACATATGCTGGAGGGCACAGCACTAGGCCAATACAGACATGCTGAACACTACTAATGTTCCTGTACAATTCTCTTAATGTTCTGCATGCCAGCTTCTTACACCTTTTGCTACTTGTTCTTTTTCTTCCTGGTAGACTCTGCCTCCAATCTCCCAAATATCTTACATTCTAGATTGTTGTCAGAGCTATTTCCTCTCCCCATTCCTAGTACCCTGTTTTTTTTTTTTTTTAAATCAGACTTCTATATTTAGCTGGGGCTCTGCACCAGCTTCATAGTATGGCCTCCTGGACTTTGGATTCAAATCTGCAGTAGCTGTAAAGATTTCTTTTTAATGCTCATATCTAGCCTACTGGTCTTCAGGGCAAGTGCCTCCAGTACACGTCCCTTTCTGTTAAGATGATGGCATGCTTCTCTGTGTGACTTAATTTCCTGCTCCTCAGTCGTTACCCCTTGCTTTCTTATGTCCCTCAGTAGTGGGGAGCATGGCATGCATGGTGCTGCAAATGGCCTTACAACACTGCACACACCTTTTCCTTTCATCTGTATGATTTCTGTCCTGAAGATCCATCAGACAAAGAGATGGTCTAGAATTCTTCCATCAAGCTGTTCATTTTTAACTGCTGGTCTAGTTATATTTCACCAATACCACATCTTAGCGTTCCTTCCTCATATCTGGGCTGGGTGAAGTGAATCTGTGGCTCATGCAGTGTCTTCCAAACAAAAGTCCTTTGTAAGTCATAAAGCTTTTGAATCAAGGCTTTGGTATCTGTGGTTGGGTGTTGGGGGTATGCAATTCTTCACGGTGTGGCAAGCATAGAATAACCCAAACAAAGGAAGACCCATTCAGCTGTTAAAACATCATATGCTTTATATTCTGGCTTTTTGGTTTATTGGCTTTGAAACTGTATCTGGCATGTGGCTACTTTTGTCAAATATGGGACATATGATATATCCCTGTCTGTCTTTCTCTCCCTTACCAGCATACAGCGTCCCTCACTTGTCTTGGAGATTATGCTCCAGACACTGTCGCAATAAGTGAAAACCAGCAAAGTGGCACCATTATATTTAGTTTAAAATGTATATTAAATATATCATCGCCACTTTGCCGATTTTCACTTATTTTGACAGTGTCTATATATAGACATTTTATAAACCCTTTCCACACTCTTATAAACCTTTCCCACCAGGAAGTATTTTAAAAACAATTCTAATGTTCTTAACCATTTTCTTTCTTTCTTACTTTTTTTTTTCTTTTTCTTTTTCTTTTTCTTTCTTTTTTTTTTTTTTTTTATCTTAGGGAAGGGCCTACAGGGTGTTCAGAGTCTCACTACTAGATCGGACTCGTAGTGATCCACCCGTTTGCAGCCTCCCAAGAGCTGGGATTACCGGCATGCGCCGGTTGACAAAGTCTCAATTGCCATCTCAGCGCACCCTGGGGACGGGGCTGAAATGGCAGGTCTGGAGATCGAACTCCCCCACACCTGCTTACAGGTGCTTTAATCCTCTGAGGTATTTGGCTGGCCCACTTAACTATTCTCTAAATTTGTAAACCTACATGATTTTAGCAGCACAGGTATATTCTATGGTAATGCAAAATCCCACAATGTAGCAAAAAACCCACCATAAATAATTTAGATTAAAATTTTTTGAATACCTGCGAAACAGTGAGTCCACAAAATAGCAAGGGACTACTGTATTAGCCTTTCCTGTCTACTTGACAAAAACAGTTTACTAAGCAGCTGTATGCCAGATTGTATAAACAAGAAGGTAGATATTGGCAGGCAGGAAAGGGGCCCAGGGAGGGAAGATGGGAGAGGGCATATTGGGACTGAAAATGATTAAGATGCTCTACATTTATAACTGTTCAAAAACAAACATCACTATTTTGTATTACCAATATGTACTAACTTTTTAAATATGCTTTTAAAAAAATCTGTCTAGATTTCTTCCTTCAAAAATTCCATAGACAAAGTGTGATTTGCTTTAAGGTAAAGAACAGATGAGATATGATAGGCAGTGAAATGTACGTATAATCATGAGTTTTGAAGCCAATTTGGAGGAATGAGGAAAGGTCTAGTTGCTGTTTTTCACTGGAGGGAAGAAGAAATAGTAGCCTGGTTCATGAATAAAATGCTTTCTGACGTTCTATTCATAAACTGAAATGGATGAGAATGTGAGTTAAACTTCTCCATAAGGTCAACCTTGAACCTAACCTTTGAATTTGATTCAAGTCATGTTCTTTGAATCACATCATGTACTATCAAGAGGCATCATGAGAGATGGAGTCTGTTTGTTTGTTTGCTTGTTTGTTTGTTTCTTGAGAGGGTCTTCCAATGTAGTTCACTCTGGCCTATGATTAATTTGTAGCCCAGCCTAGGCTCAAACGTACAGAAATCCTTCTGTGTCAGTCTCCCAAGTGCTGGGATTGCACAAATATGCCAGTATACCCAGATAGACATGAAATCTTGACTTGGGTTGAAATCTTGACTCCACTGCCAAAGAGATGAGTCATGTTGAGCCAGTTGTTGACCCCCAACAAGCATCAGGGTTCTTGCCTTTTAGACTAGGATTATTCTCTCTTTTGTATTCTTCAAGAGCTAAACTCCTGAAAAACACAGCAAAATTTATTGTCCTTAACAGTAGAGGGTCCATTGGTGTACTAGCCTTTTAGCTAAAGGGCAATTCTCTCCAGCATTTGGCTGTGGACTACATAATTACATTTAATGATGTAGTGCTTTTACAACTTGACTTATCAATTGGCAAGCAATCCTTAAACATTTCTAGAGGCCCCACCTCACATCCATCATTGTATGGTGCTCTAGGGAAGACAAAGAAATTTCAGGTTATAAAGTGTCCGCTCTGAAAGAGTATTTCCTGGAATGTTTTTTTTCACATAATGCTCAGCATGCTCGCTCGTAGGTGCCTCAAAGAACTGTCAACATTTCAGCATAACTTGTGTGAAATGGTCCTATTATGTTTAAAAACTTCAGAGAAATAACTGTAATAGTGTGTGGAAAAGCAGACTAGAAGTGTGAATACCAAACTGAGAAAATAGCATTTATGCCTGGAATAACTATGGGATTCGTGTGAAAGTTTCACTTGTGGGTTAAATGGTTCAGTCTGCTCACATCTGAGTGCCTTGAGAATTTTTCAATAGCAGTACCATCATGTATTATTTAAATTGTGAAAATTTAAACATTCCGGGCCAGTAAGATAGCTCAGTGGACTAAGCACCTGCTTAGGCAAGTGCAGAAACCAGAGTTCGATCCCTGGTACCGCATGCCACGCGGCCCTGTCCCCAGGTGTGCTAAGCGGGTGAAGGAGTCCTGGTATGGTGGTGCACACTTGTAGTCCCAGCCCTGAAGGAACTGAAAACAGGGGCATCACTATGAGTCTGGCCTGCATAGTGAGACCCTATACAAAAAAGAAAAGAATAGAAAAAAATTGTTTCCACAGTTTTACACTTACAGAAAAATGGAGGGACAAATATAGAACATTCCCATATGCTCCATCATTCCCAAATTTTTCCTGTTTCTGACATCTTACATTAGTGCAGTGCTTTTTTTTTAAGTTGACAAGCCAACTCTGATACATTATTAGCCCAATTCTATATTAGAATTTGCATTAGAGTTCACACTGTATTGCACATCATCCGGTTTTTGAAAACGTTGCCATATATGGCCATCGTTATGGCCTCTGACAGTACAGGCCTGCTGCTCTAAAAGCCTGTGCTCCAGGCTGGGGACGCTGCTCAGCAGCGCCGTGCACCTGCCCGGCAAGGCAAGGTCATGAATTTGACTCCTGGTTTGAAAGAAATCACAAAATCCTGTGATTCGCTGGACCTTTTATCTTCCTTGGAAAGTACCCATCTGTCGCTTCTTTCCACAGCTTTGCCTTTTTCATATGTGGTAATGGAGATCATACAACAGTAAACATATAGCTTCTTCAGGTTTGCACTTGTCACTCAGTAATATTCAATATTGTTTTGGATTTTCCAGGTCGTCTTCAAAATTAGTTTTTTAATGCCCACTAAACCATTGAGTGAGAGTTCTAAAGATAATCTCGGTTTTAACCATCCAGCAGGAAAGTATAAAAATGAGGTATACAATGTAGGGCCATAATAATAACTGGAGCTGTAAATGGCTATAGTCAACAACTTCTTCAGAAAACTCACTATTATTGTGGGGCTGTGTTAGCTTGTGTTGCCGAGTTCAGGCATCTAAATTGGTTTAATGACAATGGAGTGCTCATCTTTGACAGGTCTAGACAAAAAAATAAGGGGTATACAAAAAAAGAACCATGATGTGTGTGTATCAACAGTACAGTTAGGATAAATATGCCATGCTTCTGAATATTCTATGAGAAGCAGGATTTGCACTAATAGTGGTTGGACAAGATATTATGTTGGCTTCTAGTACTATGGACAACCATTAGGGAGATAACAAGGTAGGAAGTATTTAGTGAATCTGTGATATAATTCAGCTATAAAAATAAGTATATAACTATACTCTCTTCATACACTAATTAGAGACATCTGCTATAATCATGTCTGTAAGTATAATATCATGTATGCACACCAAAACATTATGAAAACATTTTGCAATGTATTAATTTATAGAATCTGTCCTGTTAATTTGTCTTGAAACTGTCTCATTGCTATTTTTTCTTCAATAAAAATAATAATAAAAAAGATAAAGATTGTATTAAATCCATACATCAAATTAGTAAGAACTGGGCTGGCCTGATAGCTTGGTGGACTAAAGCACCTGCTTAGGCAGAGCATGGTGGCAAGGATTCGATTTCCAGTGTGTTATGCCAGCCCCGCCTGTGGGGCATGCTGAGATGGATGCTGAGATTGGGTGTGGTGACACACACCTGTAATCCCAGCACTTGGGAGTCTAAACACAGGGGGATCACTATGAGTCTGCTTTACATAACGATTCCCTATAGACTCCATAGACCTTGCCCTAATTACACAAAAAAAATTAGTAAGAACTGATACATAAGCGATATTGAGTATTCCTGTCCATGTATAAGGATTCCGTTTTCCTTTGATATTCTCAAAGTCTTTTACTGGAGCTTTATGGTCTTATCTATAGAGAACATAGTGTATATGTTATAATATATAATATCTTTATATTAATAATATGCATTAATATATTACTATAATAATTATATTTTATATTACACATTAATATAATATAAACTATGACATAGACTATTGCATATTATATAGACTACATTATATATTAGTCTACTATATCATATATTACTGTATTATTCAGACTTTTAAAATTTATGCTTCAGTATTTGAATGTTTTAGTATTAATGTAAATGATATTTTATTTTTAATTTCAACTTCTAATTACTCATTTTTAGTATGTAAGAACATACCTGACTTTTGTATGTTAATGTTGTATTTTCGCCCTTATATTAGTTCTGGAATGTGATACTTGTACAATTAAGATGCTTAAACATAGTCAAAGAGGATGGTGGAGAAAACCAGCCCAGCACAGCTGGACATATTACAATAATCAAAACACAATGAAATATTTTGGCACCATGTGTGTCATTCGTCAGTTTCCTGAGCATTCAATCACTTAGGATTTGTGCTCTTCATGTTTGGCAATGTTTAGTCCTATAAATGACACAAAATAAACACCAACATATCTCCCTCATGGCAAAAGCAGATTGCTAAGTTTATAAGAGACACTGTCAGAGGAAATCCTGCAGACATCCAAACCAGCGATAACCTATATTGTTTACTTATGAGCTCTGCTTATGTGCAAAGAAAAAAGCATGCAAAGCAAAGGGCCTGGGGAACAACAGGTTCTCAGGACATGCCGACTGAGGAACCAGAAACCTGAGTGGCAGAGGTGTTAGCACTAGATGGCTGCCTCTCAGGGTCAGGACAGAGGGCACTGCATGCCAAACACTGGGCAGAACAGTGCGGAAGGCTCCATTTCAGCACGCGGGCCTGACTGCCACAGCACAGCGTTCTGTCTCTTTTCCTTCTGCATCTTCTCACTCCTCCCCCAGGTAGTATTTCCTCAGAAACATTCTGGAAGAGATTTCTGGTAAATGCAGTTCTTGTTGTTGGTGTTGCAATGCAGAGAGTTCCAGATCACGTCATGCAATCATATTTTCTTTGTATGAGACTCCTACAAAATATCTTTTATCCACTCAAGTCTCTAAAGTAGAAGTTGTTTCCTTTTACCTATGACTATGTCATGCTATTTACGCATACACATAGTAGGCACTAAAAATATTTGTTTAATGGTCTGTATACTTCAAACGCTGTTGGCATAAATGTAAGTTACTGAGTAGCTAAATTGGAGCATCACTGCTTTGTTTAATGACTATAACTAAAATGCATATCCTATTTAAATTTCTGATTGATTTCATCCTCTTTACTGCTGCTCTTTCGTGACAGAAGCCTGGTGGCTTGTACTGGTCATTAAACTCCTGTCTAGAGTAATGAAACATTAGTACAGATTTGGTACATTCAGGCAGGAGAATCATGGTTTTACATGATCAGACCTGGTGTGTCTGAGAACAGCTGAATGGCTGCTTTAATGATTCCAGAATGCTGCGGTGAATGACAAATTACTGGTGCCTAATATTATATGATCACTAAGTGACTATTATGTGCTTTATTCTATCCCTCCAGGAAGGTAGATTACTCCCAGATAGCAGATTGCCATATGAAAATGCCAATATTTACTTTCTGTTGATCCGAGGTAACAATTTGGGAGCAGTCATTTGACATCAGACACTCTTATGATTTTTTACAAATCGATACCTTGTTAGGAAGAATGACTCTCCAAGGCACCCCATCATGATGATGCACTGACCTTCAGGTCCAGTGGGGTGGGCTTAACAAAGAACTTCTGTGCTGTCCATCCACATTATTGTCCCAATAGAATAAAGACTTCATTGCATTTTTGCCTCCCAAATTGATTTAGGATAGCTTTAAATCTCAGAACAATAATGCCGAGTTTCCAGGGTGAGATTGAGGCAAAAAGTTTAAGTGAAATTAAGAAACACCTGCTAATTTCCTCACATGGTGCCACCTTGTACATAGTAGCACCTTTCTTCTGGCTCTCGTATTGCGAAGATGCAGTTCAGTGCCAGCTTTTGTTTCATAGTGCACATAATCTGTCTCTCTGTCTCTGTCTCTGTCTCTGTCTCTGTCTCTGTCTCCCTCTGTCTGTCTGTCTGTCTGTCTGTCTGTTTCTCCCTCCTATTTCCTCCCTGCTTTACATTCTGAGCATGGGCTCTACCTATAGTATTTTGTGCCTTGTAATATTCTTCATTCACATTCTGACTTTCCTCCCTGCTTGCTACAACACTCTCTTTTGACTCCGATAAGCCCTTTTATAGAACTCTATGTGCTCCTTCTACTCTGAGTTCGACTTCCTTGCTTGCTTCTCTCACAACCTGCCCTTACCTCTGCTACATAGCAACTGGGCTATGCCACATGGCAAGAAGGCTACTATCCTCTTGGCCCTAGAAGCCTGCCATCATTGTTCTGCAAGGCTAATAGCTTGTGGTAGAACTTCTTTAAAACTTGGACAAGTTAAAGTGAGAGAAGAGAACAGAAAATGACGCAAAAAAAATTGGAGAAGTTGTGAGCGGAAAATAGAGCAGAGAAAGGCAAAGGGCAGTGAGAATGGAGGGTGTAGGGGGTAGGCCTGAGCCAGGCAGTAGGCAAGGAAATGTACATATGAATGGGAAAATATTCTTGGCACTGTGGAAAGATCCTCTCTATTCCAGAAGTAGTTTTCCCACTTATATGTTGATCCCTGAGCTCCATTCACTTCTTACCTTATTTGTTTTCATTCTTTCAGTCCTTCTTTTGCTGCCACTGTTGGTCAGCTTTCCACAGGACTTGTATTGAAATATGCAAGATAATTATAAAAAGAAAATATTCATTTTGGCTCAGAGTTTTAGAGGCTCCGGGCCAAGACCTGGTGGACTCCTGGCTTTGGGTCTCTAGTGGCCACACTGCAGAGCCATGGTGGAGATCGCATGGTGACGGAGCACACTAGTCACCTCCTGAGTGGGAAGCCGGCATCTGCAGTGACCTGAGCAGAGCACTGGGGTCTGCTCCTGGAGCTCTTACCTTGCAGCAGTGCCTCTTGGGGTCTAGTCTTGAACACAGGAGCTTTAGGTGGAGACTTACCTATGACATGACACTGTCTTGCTTCCCTGCTCACCTCTCCTTGCAGGGCTAGCTCCTACCCTTCTTGTTTTGTTCCAGGTTACCTCTTCCAGCTCTAGCAGAGTGAGTTCTCCTGACTTCTGTCTCCATACTGATAGAAGAATTGCTCAGATTTCACTCATGCTCTAAAATTTGAGGCACTCATGTGCTAAATATTTTAGCCTGAAGATGACTTGAGGATTTAAGAATAAACTTCATGCTTTGGAAGAGACAAGGGAACAAAGTAAGTGAAAGTCAGACTTTAGAGTGTTAGGAACATACTTTTGGGAAATTTTGGGCTTGGAATCCATTACTAATATTCAGAACCATAAGCCTATGTGTAAAACCCCCTTCCTATTTTAAGTAATGACAGAGTGATATGCTTAGTGCTTAATTTTCTAAGTTGCAATGCAAGGGAATAGAGTCAACCCCGTAAAGCTAGAATTTCCAAATAGCTTTTTGTCATTCATGCCAAGTGCATAAGTCGTTAGCAACAGAGATATATTGAGAAGCATTTGAAGCCCATGCAGAGACAATGGAAAAGGTTCTGAGACTGATTAATAATGTTTGCTACAGCCTAAGGAGGTAGGAGAGGTGGGCTGTGTGACATATTTTAGGTCATTTAGTCTTCAAGTTCTTATAAGAATGTTTTGTGTTTGTTAATACATATATTTTATAGATTTTATTTGCTAGAGAGTGCTAACATCCCTTCTTTCAGAAATTTCTGAAATTTAATGATTCCTTATTACCATACAAATTGATTCCCTTCTTTGGACAGGCGATCTGGCTGGACACAGGACACAAGTATTAATAAACAACAGATATAACTTTTCCCCATATTGAATAATGTCTAATAACCAACTGTCCTCTGTGGCTAACATAAGGCGATAAAAGGGCATTTGTTGTTTGTTTCAAAAATGTCAAGTATCTTTTGGTGGAGTTATCCAATTAGTGTTAGTTGGAGAAGGTACAAGATTCCTTTGGCTTCTATGTCTCAGTATACCTCTATTGTCTGTCAGCTGGAAGGTGATTTAGTTGGCTTTTGACCTATGTGGTCTGAGGAATGAAGGCCAGGCATTGTGTGAGTTATTCAGGGTTTTGCAGTCAGTTCACGATGCAGCTTTCCTGTCCAGTAAGAATTGAGCCTTCTCTGTGAATGTTCCCCTTTCTAAGTCATGGAGCAGCCAGCGGGCTATCACCACATCCGTGGGCCCACAATTGTGTGAGCATCCTTGATGCACATAGCATTGCTGAGGCATTGTCGTGGGCAAGAAACCTTGGGGAGCACAGATGACAGCCTGTGACATGAGGACGTGAGGCAAGCTCCAAAGACTGGCAAAACAGGGAAGTGTCTCTACCTGCAGAAGAGCAAAGCAGGGGCCCTGGGCAGTCACCACGGGAACAAGGATGAAGTATTTCCCTTTAGTAATACACGTACAAGATCTTTTCCATGCCACCGGGTGTGGGAAGAATGCAGAAGGATTGAATCCTTCATTCTCTGGAGGTTTCTTCTGTTATCCATCTATCGTCTGTCCTGTACACTCCGTTTAGTGGACGACGTAGGTGTTCCGACAGGTAAGTCTTTAGATCTGATGTACTATAGGTCTGAAAATTGAGTAGAAGTTCTTGTCCTGCTTCCAGTAACACTTCCTTACAATGGCAAAATACTAGGCAGTACTTTGAAGTTGATGAAAAATGTTTCGCCCCACCAGCATAAGTAGCCAAAATGCTCTGTGGACTAAAGTGCCTGCTTAGTCAGAGCACAGCGGCTGGGGCTGGATCCCAGGCCTCATGTGCCAGCCGTGGCCCTAGGCTTCACTGAGACTGCCACTGGGACTGGGTGTGGTGGCTGCCTGTAATCCCAATGCTTGCGAGGATGTAAAGCACGAGGATCACTACAGGTCCATTCTATGTAGTAACACCTTGCAGACCCTGTGCAAAATACATAAAAAAAAGAGAAGCCTAGATGAAAGCCCTTTTTTCCTTAATGTTCTGTCCTTGTTTTCCTTTGAACTTGATGTAATATTGGCTTTACCACAATAAAGCAGGGGCATGTTTTATTTAAAGACAAATGTAGACATTCTGACTGCCATTGAACAGGCTGAATGTTGTTTTAAACTGGACCTTCTGTAGGTGTCCGGTAAACATTTGCTTATATGAAGAAGCTCAGGCAGGAAAGACCTTACTGTGCTAAATGCACCTCAGATTCCAGGAACTAAAAGGAGTGCTGGACCCCTTGGTGAGCTCTCCGGAGGCATCTCGTTCCCCCTCCACACCACAGAAGAGTAGCTCTTCTCACTCTTTTTTCACAGAGAAGAAAGTGAAGCTCAGGATTCCATGCCCTAAGGTTATACAGCAAGTGTGTAAAAGCTAGGACTGACACCAGTCTATCTCTGATGCAAAGCTGTTCGCCTTGCTGTCCCAGGCCTCTTCCTGAGTGGGGAATTTGCTTTCCAGAAGGGCACAGGAAGGAGGTACTGTATTGTATTCCTATGCAGTAAGAAAAAAAGTTGAGAGAAAAAAAATTAAAAATCCCAGTAAATTACATCGTTAAAAAAAAATGTAGCAATCAAAAAGAGCAGCCTTAAAATGTTTTAGTGTTGTTATTATTATATATTTTTTGGCATTTTCTCTAGTTATCAGGCCCCTTTCAGGAAGGCACTGCGTGGGTCCTTAATATATTTTCATGTTGATTCAGTGCCTCTCCTTAATTGCTCTCAAGAAGCTGAAATAAGGTCAAGTTGTTCAAATACTTAAACTGGGTTTTGGGACCTGTTGTGCCCACACTTGAAGTCTCCTGAAACACTCAGAGATTTATTAATGCTACCATTCTCCACTTTCCTAGGCATGGTGTGGAAACTCTAGCACAGAATTGGGTCCACTGAAATGATGACAGATTCTTTCTTTCTTAATCCATCGATGTTTTCTACTTCTGTATTTATTCATTTTGCAAAATTAATCCCAATATCATTAATTAATAGAAACAACATCAGTAACTGAATCACTGTATAAATATTTAAATGAATGACAGATTGATTGGTGGATGAAGGTGAATGCAAGTAGAAATTTATTACTTAACTTTCACGTGGCAATAAATAGACATTTCGAGCAATTTCATATGCAAGTGCACAATAATGATTTAATACAAACAAATTACCAGTCAAGTGGAAATGAGTAGAGTTGACACAGTAGAATACAGCTCATAAACATAAATATAATAAAAATAATAATGCATGTTATTTACTTGTGCATTGTCTAGCTACAGCTGCATTCTAGTTGCTTTGTAATAAAATTAAAGCAACCGATTAAATACTCATTAGCTGGCTAGAGACAGATCAGATTATAGCAACAATTAAAATCAGTGTAGAATGATATATTCAATCAGTCTATTCTTGCTTCTGCAAACAGCATCTTGTTTGAATAAAGTTCTTTATTTCATACATGTGCTTTGAGAATGAAAGTGTGTTGTGATAACAAGAACTCTGGGGTAATGCAAGGAGAATCAAAAGCTTTCCTCTGCTTAGCACCCATGGCAGGAAACCTCTGGAGCATATTCCGGGTCCAGAGATAAAACATCAAGAGGGGTGAGGGGTTGTCATGCATGGATGTGCTACGTGTGTGTCAGGGCAGCACTTGCCTGAGGTGAGTGTTTGGAATCATGGCAAACACTCTTTCATGAGAAACAGAAGGTTGCATCGCCTACAGAAAGGAATAGAGAGCCATACATACATGGGGACTATTTTAGGTCACCAGAAGTGGACATAGTTATGCCTGTCACACAGGGGAAAGGTTTGAGGCTGCACATCCACCCGGTGTAATGTTTCCTCTTGGAGAGATTTTGAAACAGCAATATTGTGATGATTTGTGTCTAGGTATCCGCCCAAAGCCCCATGCAGTAACTGGGAGTGCTTCTAGAGTTTGTGATTAATCCATGATCCAAAGCTGGGGTTATGGGTGTGAGTGCTGCACTCACCCTGGGGCAGACGGTTCGAATACAACATAAGGAAGGGAGGGGAACTTGCCAGCCGCTGCGGCTGCTGCTCCGTTTTGCTCTTTGCTGCTTTCTACATTCATGAGTTGTTGTCCTCTGCCGTGTACCACTCTGACGTGGGGCCAACCAAGCGCAAGTACGGGCTGAAGCTCCACTAACTGTGACCTAAGTAAAACTAGTCATTCTTGATTTGGGGTGTCGGGTATTTTGTCCCAGCAACAAGAGAAAAATAACCAAAACAAGTGGAGTGAAACTCATCTATATCCTCCTTACGTGATTTTTCAAGGTCTGTGTGTAACCACCAAATTAGTCCATTCCTACATTGAAATATTGAGATTATTAACTTATGAAGACAGAAGGTTTCTGAACGTTCCTATCCAAGACTGGGGTCTGGCTGCTTTGGGCTCTGGCAAGGGTGGCGTATCATGGTACAGCAAGCTTCTCACATCCAGAAAACAATAAGTGCTGGAGCCTCCCAGCTGTGCCAGGACACGATGGCGCTAGCTGCCTGGGCTCCACCTTCCACGGGTTCCACCACTTCTCAGAAGCGTTGTCCTGGGGACTACGTCATGGGCCTCTAGGGGGATTTAATCACAAACCTTAGCACCAGTATGCACCCTTACTACAGTTAATATTTCTTTGAAACACCTCATTTTAAAATGTTTACGGAGTGGACAATTCTTTCCCCATTTTCAGAGGGGAGTCATGTCACCTACCATGACTAGAAGGGAAACAAAATATATTCAATCAAAGGAAATCATCGCCAATTCATTTGAAGTCCATGACATCGGTACCATTTCATGATAATACTTCAGAACATGACACCTACTTTCTCTTTGTTAAAAGGAGAGGAAGATTCACAAATGTTGGCTTCTGAAAATGTACGGCTGCACACTGGAACTTTCTCTTTGATACAGTAAAAGAGATTCTACAGGAATTTATACAGAGATAGTGTCTTGCTGTCTAGCACAGCATTATTTAACATTCTGTGTTAGGCTTACAGTCCTGTTCTGTTTATCCCTGGTGGCCCGTGAATTGCCTGTAAAATCAGATTATCCAACAAAATGAGCCCTGGAGTCAGTTCACAGGGATATGCCAAAGATGACTCGAGAATACCTGTATTGGGCCACGGTTGCTGGGTGGAATGCCATGCTGGATTCTGAGGTTCATTCTGGATCTACTTAGCTCAGATCGATTCCTTCTTTCCTTTCTCAGGAGCAAGTCTGCTGAGGCAAGGCTCTGTCCTCTCCTCCGGACAGTACCACAAACATGGTAGCAGTGGATCCATGTTTTCCAATTTTCTTTTCTTTCTTTCTTTCTTTCTTTCTTTCTTTCTTTCTTTCTTTCTTTCTTTCTTTCTTTCTTTCTTTCTTTCTTTCTTTCTTCTCCTTCCTTTCTTCTTCTTCTTCTCCTTTCTTTTTTCTTTCTTTCCTTCTTCTTATTCTTCTTTCTTTCTTCCTTCTCATTATCAGCATTTTAATATTTATTTGAGGCCCATGTTTTTAAAGAAGTGAATGAGTGAAAAAGCCCACCATATGCTTCACTACTGTTTTGGATCAGGCCATTTCTCTCCTTCTCAGAACATAACAGATACACTTTTAAAAGAGAAATTTTCAGATAAAGTAGAAAAATAGTTTCAAACCTGTAGAGGCTTCCCTAGATGGATTTATACTATTCCAATTTTGGATTAAATTTCAAAGTACTAAATTATCCAAATTTCATTAGCTCCAAGATAACATGACTTATGAAATATACTAACAATTTAATATAAATTATTGGGGCAAAATTAAAGCCTTTACATTAGATATGCACATTATTTTTTTAATGTATTCATTTATAGGCCATTAGAAGAATAAATAAAATAGTTATTTTATTATCAAAATCTGCATTTTTCTAGCAGGGCATCATGGCATTCACATGTTATCCAGTACTCTGAGAGGGTGAAGCAAGAAGTTAGAAAGTTCAAGGCCAGCCTGGGGAGTTTAGCAACTTAGGAAGAATATCTCGCAAAACCCCAGACAAAACAAAACAAAATGAAACCCCAGCCTCAAACCCAAAAAAACAACAACAACCAATGAAGTCTAAAGGGGTAGAAATGTCGCCGCCCAGTTTGAAGGCCCTGGGTTCAATTCCCAGTTCCGCTCTCCCAGGTCCCCTGCATTTTCTTGTCTGTCACAGTTGTCATTATTTCAGCATGAGTTTATTCATCTAATATCTCCTGGCTTCAAATGTCACCCGGATGCTAGGCCTTGATCACTTTATGTGACTGAATTGCAAGGCCACATGAGGACAGGTATCATGTGGGATTATGTTTTTCTTCTACACTTTTGTTTGTATTAACTATTCAAAATCTAGATTATGCTTCTGAGGTGGAGGATGAGTTAGTGGTGTTCTGATAGTACAGAGTCCAGTTCTTGCACACACACAACTCTACTTTAAAAAAAAACGAAACAAAGCAAAGCAAAACAAAACAAAATGAAACAAACAAACCGATACAGGACACAGAAGGAAAGCTACGCCCCCTTCGTTATTCACTGTATCTCTGCACTCCTCCCCCGCTGCTGTGCATCCATAGTGCTTCTCCTGGGACAGGGCTCCTTCTGTGACATGTGACAAGCACTGCTTGCAGTTCTCCCTCAGTGAGAGAAGGTACAAGGGACAGGGGCATCAGCAAGAAAAGGCCAAGCCAAGGAACATGAGCTCCTTGAGTACAGCCCAAGAAATGTGCATGGAACAAACACTGTCCTCTGTCCAGCCTTCCCATTTCCTCTCTGATTTTTCAAAGAAACCTGGTTTTCTGCACTACTGCTCACAGATGCATAAATATTTACAAATTTTTAAAGCAGCAAAGTGAGTGTAGAATTCACAAATGGATATTTGATGTGCATGTCAGAATGAAAAGAGGGAAAAGTGATTTTGGGATTGTTTGATGTTAAATACATGAAGTTTATTGGGCACTGGTTCAAGAAATTGTAATCTTAGCCACACTTCTCAGAGCCCAGGGAGCTCTCCGTGTCTCTGCTCCTGCAGTTAAACATAATCAACCTCCATCATCCTGATGAGTTCCTCTGAAAATAAACAGCAATTTTTCTAACTTTGGAAAAAGGGATAATATACTTCTTCCTAGGAACAGTCTGGAGAGAAATATGGGAATCCGTAGCCATATATGGTAAACAGACCTTCATCCTAAAATAATGCTACCATCTGCAGACCTTGTAGGTATCTTTTACCAGAGCCACAACAAAGAAGGAACTTCTTACACCTCTAGAACCACATGAAGATGATTAAGATGCCGCCAGTAATCCCAACCAACTGTTTCTGTGGTCTAAAACTCTACCTTCTCTCAGGCAATAAGAAGCTGATGATTTCTGACTTGAGGCAGGGCAGACCTGGTGTTTGTGTTCTGGCTATTGGCAATTCTTCACTCTTCCCCATCACTCCAGAGTGGCTATAGGATTCAAAAAAGGGAAAATTCATTCTTTCTAGTTGCTAATGAGATACATATAATACAGGAGGTTGATTCTAGCTTCAAAAAGAATTTGTAGGGGCAGAAAGGATTCTTAGCAGGGTTAGAATAAAGACCTGTGCCCTTTGTACAGGGGAGAAAAATCAGCCTCTATTGACTATGAGCACCTATCCGTTTTATGATTGGAAGCTGTTGGGCTATGGCTCTAACACCTGCATCTGTGCAGGTGCAGGCAGCCCATCCCCCTCCACTGCAGGCTGCCACGCATTAGCCTGCAAAACCAAATCCAGCTCAATGAGCCCAACATCCCACCAATCAAGTGCTGACGCTCAGGGAGGTGGAGACGAAAGGCTCTCTGCCCCATAAAACAGGACCGCAGCCCCAGATCCAGTGGTGTGCCAGTTCTGGATCCTGCCCTCTGGTGTGACTCTTTGCTGGTTCTTCTTGAGATACTTACAGAAAAAGTTAGTTTCACTTTGCAAAGTTCTTCTGCTCTGAGTCCTTTTCCTGTTTCTGTAGTGAAGAAAGAGATAAGCCCAGGGAGCAACTGGAGATGAAGACTCTAGCCCTTAGATCTACCAGAGAAAACAAACGTTGAAGAAAATTCAGTGGCCCATTCATGGAATGAGTAGCCTCATGAAACAGGGATATTTCCTTTTTTTTTTTTTTTTTTTTTTTTTTTTTTGGCAAAACTGGGGATTGAACTCAGGTCCTTGTGCTTGCCAGGGAAGTGCTTATTCTACAGAGCCATCTCCCTGGCCCCCAAAGCAGAGGTATTTCAATTAGTAGAATTCAGGCAGCTTCAGCATTCTGTGGAGAAATAACTGGGACTAACATAGTTTTTAAAAGGAATTTATTAGTTGAATATCAAGGAGTTAACACAATTAAAATGAGGGCAGGAGGTTCATGCCTAGCCTGGGAAAGGGTGGAATGGTATGGAATCTACTGGGCTACTGAGACTTCGCAGGAATAGTGACGCAGTGGGGGGTACAGCACCCCACTCGAGGTTCAGCATCCTACAGGAGACGCTCTAGGTGTCCAAGCCTAGCTCCATTCCATCTATTTGCTGTAAAGAAGGTGGGCAGCAGGAAACTGATGGAGGACTCCAAGGAACCCTTCAAATTCTGTGGAATGATTGAGCACCTAAGTTACCTTGCCATTAAAACTTTTTATGATAGAGGAATGTTTGCAAATGGGAGTCAGGATAAGAAATGGAATGAGGACTGAGGGGCCAAAACTCAACAAGCAGTGGTTACTTCACAAATGGACTCAACACCCATTAAGTGCATTGTTAAGGAGGATTATTCCTTGGGCAAGAACTTCCACATAAGGAATCAGCCTCTCTGCACCTCTAGTACACAGTTACGGACAAGATCATCCTTGAGGCGAGCAGTGTGGCTCTCCTTAAGGCTCAACAGGTGTGCGTGGTGGTCTCACCCTCCATCTTCTGCAATAATTTCTAAGGTCAGCTTTCTTTGGAAGGTTTTCTCTGTGTCTTAGCAAACAAACACTGGTCTCTTCTAGAAATGTCACATGCTATCAGTCTTGGAGTTACTCTTTATCCCAAAAGGGGATCCCAATACAGCTTTACTCTTTATACCTCATTTTTATACTTTTCTGCTGGGTGGTTAAGACCAAGATAAAGTGAGACCTGTAGAACAGGAAATGTAACTTTTGTATTTTGCAAGGTCAGTCAAGTTCCTTCAGGATTTATCCTGTAACCCTGTACTGCAGTTTGTAGATCCTCTGTCAGTGTCAGCCATGTGGATGAGTCACAGCTGTAGCTTGACCAATTTTCTCTCTGTGAAAGCAAGTCAACAACTTCGGACATTGCCAGCCTGTGGATAACCCACTGCTATTACAGACTACTAGACAATATTTGATTATTTTTGCTGAATTCATGCATGCACAATATTTAAAGGACAATGACATACCCGTTTCTCACAAAACTAAGCAAAAAAGGGGATACAAATGAACAGCACTTTTGTATCTGTATATTCAAAATAGTTAGGATAGATATACAGCTACTTTCTCTTAATTCAATGAATAGAAAGATTTGTACTGATAGTGTTTGTGGACAGGATATCAGGTCTGCAGCTTGTACAATGCATAACCACTAAGACAACAATATGCAATATATTAATTATTGAAACTGTCCTGCTAATTGGTTTTGAAACTGTCTCACTGCTATTTGTTTCTCAATAAAATTCTTTTAAATCAAGAAATGGTAAATAGAAGCCTCTCAAGAGATGAATTCTATGTTGGTGTCTTCTTTTATCAGCTCTTCAGTGATGTCCTAATCCACACACAGTTAGGCCCTAAGAAGTGGCAAGTTCTGATCTCCTGGTATCTTTCAGGCATAGCATTTCTCTTGGAAGCCGAAACATCTTTTACTCTATTGATTTGTTCTCACCTGAGCCGAGCCATGTGATAAGCAGGCATTTGTTTCTATTATGACTGGCAATTTTATGACTCCAAGTTACTGTCATCATGGTGATTTCAAAGGATCACATCTTTAATTTACAACGTGTTCTGTCTTGAACAGGCCCAAATCAAGCCAAGCTGCACTGTGACCTAAGCTTTCAGTTCATGAACATTAGCACTGGTGGAATTGTGTGTGTGTGTGTGTGTGTGTGTGTGTGTGTGTGTGAAATTGAGTGCCCCTTTGAGTTAGCTACAAGCAAAGGAACATGAATGAGCAGAGAATCTCTGCAGAAATCAGTAAAATCAGAGCAGAATCTTAAGCCATGACAGGGAGCCTGAGTGAAATCCGAATGATTTTGTGTCAAAAGACCTTGGGCAGGTCCCTTACCTTTCTCCCACTCATGGCTCAGCCCTGGCAAGAACAGATTAATGAAGTAAAAATCTTTTAGATCCCTGGAGAAAGGATCCATCAGTAGATACAAGGAGATGAGTGTTATCACAAGGAAGTATCCAAATTAGGACACATTAGAAAGAGCAGCGGAGAAGACCCTGACACAGAACTCTGAGATGGTGCTGCCTGCTGCTGCTTCCCCTGTCTGTCTATCCATTCATTGGCCTTCACTGGCTCACTCATTTGCTTGTCTCCTTGATTCCCATGCCACATATTAAAACTGTGGCAGTGGCAGACGAAATCCCAGGACAGAGGAACCAACAAGTGAAATGTTATTCACTGTTGTCGACATCCCTTGTAAAATGCAGTGCTGCCTCAATTCATGAACCAAATTCCTTCCACGATTCTGGAAAACGTGGCCACATTCACATGTGTGGAGCAAAGGCACTCTTGGTCATCATGTCCAGCACCCTGTT
>PVKA01005109.1:72332-93455 GCA_004027165.1 Ctenomys sociabilis
GGGCAGCTCAGTGGGTTTTAACCAGAGTTTCAATCCCTGAGCCTGATGTGCTGGCCCCACCCCCAGGGCTTGCTGAGATGGCAATTGAGACTGGGCCTGGTGGCACGTGCCTATGATCCCGTCTCTTGGGAGGCTGTAAACAAACAGATCACTATAAGTCTGATCCAGTAGTGAGACCCTGAACACCCTGTAGACACTTCCCTAAAATAAATAAATAAATAAATAAAAAATGTGACACTATTATAAAGCTGGAGTCATTTATGAATTTATTTCATCAGTTTTAGGAGTTTTATGTCATCAGTAATTCGGGAGGATCAGCCTGTTAATGTTATTCCTGGTAGTTTCTTCTCTTAATACTTTTCCACTTTATTATTGATCAACTATTATTATTATTATTATTATTATTATTATTACTATTATTATTATTCCTGTTACTGGGGATGGAATACAGGACCCTGTGCCTGCCAGGAGGGCTCTGTGCCGCTGAGCCCTATCCCTGCGCTGCTAGCAGTAGTTGTAATCTGACATGTTCCCTTGACTTGAGTTTATGTCACAAACCGTCATAAACGGTTGCACACAAACACCAGGAACTTGCTTCTTACTCTTGTGGAACCTGGAAGGCTAGCCAGGCTCACAGTGCTGGCAGGCTTGGTGTCCGGGAAGGGCTTGCTTTTTCTTTTGTGAGTAGACCTCACTGGAACTCACAGGCCAGAAGCAGTTCGAGAGCCCTTTGGGAGTTCTTTTATGCCGGTTTAATGCTAGTCCTGAGCACGGGGCTTCAGTCCGTAGCATGAATTAATTGCCCTATTTGTTTACTGTGGATGTGTCTCATTATGCAGCTCAGACTCGTCATGGTCCTCCTGTCTCAGCCTCTCCAGCACTGCGATTACAGATGTGTGCCGCCACTCCTGGTTTTGAGACCAGCATGGCACTCCTGGGGTTCCGGCGCTGGCACTGCACGCGTGCTGTATCCGGGATCAAACCAGGTCCTTGCGCTGGCCAGGCAGGCACTTAGACTGCCGAGCTATCTCCCTGACCTTTGACGTTACTCTTCCTTGGATCCATTTCTATGAGTATTTTCATCATTCCAGGTTTTAATTTGGACTTAACTCTTGGTTTTTCTCTTTCAGCATCAAGCAACTCTTCTTCTCCATGAGAGATTCATGAAGGTAATATTCCCTTGATGTGTTTCATTTTAAGAATATAATTCGCTTCACTGATGGGACACTCTTGGTCACTTTTCCTCTGAGATTTAGAAGCCTTTCTAACTTTCTGATTAAATATTGCAGGGGAAAGAGTGAGACCGGGCTAATCTCCTTTCCCTTCTGCTTTATTCTTGAGTGCCCAAATAAGCAGTTTTATCCTCATTGTATAGTTAGTTAATTACGATGATAATGCTGATTATTACCTTTTTTCAAGGTATTATTTCCACCTTTAGAATTGTTTTTTTTTTTTTTTTTTTTTTCTTTTTTCTTAAGGGAAACATTAGTAGGGGTAGCTCGGAATATTTCTATTTCTGTTTCCGTGTTTCAGGGATACAAATTATTGTTTTTGCCTGTCTTCCAAATTTATGGTTTGCTTTCTGTTTGTGTTAACAAATTCCTTCCTTTTTCTTATGTATTTGCTATATTTATATAGTCTGAAAATCCTTAGCCCAAAAGTATGATATCTAAAATGCTCGAAAATCTGAAGTTTTTGAGATGGGTCTCCATCAAGCTGAAGGGTGTTTCAAATATTATCTAAATTACCTTCAGACAGTATTATAAAGACACATGTTGAAGGTAAAGATCTTTAGATTTTTGTTTATGTTGAGCCCCTACCGTAAGAATCTCATTATGTACCTGCAAGTATTCCAAAATCTGAAAATACAAGTCTAAAATCTGAGACACTTCTGGTTTCAAGTACTTTGTTTAGTGGAGTTTTTATCTGCAATCAATTTGGGTTTTTCCATGATGCTGTTACTTTTGGTTTTAGTTTTGACTTCTTTAATTTCTGTTTCTTATTGTTCTGTATGACATTTTTTTTTTCCGTATTTGGGATTAACTAAGGTTTTTATACTGAGATATTCATCCTTAGTCACATTTTTAAATCTTTCAGACAAGGTTTTCTAAGTCACTCGGTTGCCCAGGCTGGGCTGAAGTTTGTGATCCTCCAGCGTCAGACCTTTGGAGAGCTGAGCGCACAGGCAAGCACCACTGTCCTCTGACCAGTATGGAATACTTTCCAGAGCACTTCATTAGTGCTAATATTTCCTCTTGTTCATGCTTTATCTTTTAAACGTTGAGCTCTTGTTGAAGATTCTTTGCAATTTCTTTAGAAAACACTAAAGAAGAAACTATGCTCTTGGTTATTCTTTCCAACTGTATTCTTCAGGTTTTGCATTGAGTTCCTCTCCTACCTCCCTCCTCTCTGCCCCTGATATATTAATTTCATGGTAGTGATGCCTCTTATTTTGTCTCCCTCACTATTAAAGTGAGTAGTGTGAACCGAACTGGTGTGAATGGCTCATCTCACGGAGCCTCTTTTCAAGCTTCTTGAAGCCAACTTGCTTTCCTTATTGTTGGCCAGCCTCTGTTTCCTACTTATTTTTCTACAGATGTAAGATTTTCCAGGCGTGGTCCTTGAACAGTCTCCATCACCTAATAAGGGATATTCTGAGTGTGGCTCACACTTTCTGAACCAGGAACTCTGCCTTGGGACCCAGGACTGTCTTTGCATGACCTCTCTGGGCAATTCTCATGCAGCCTTAAGTGTGAAAGCTACCGCAATGGACAGTGTGGAATGTGGGTGAGAGAAACTGCTGAGGACGCGTGCAGTGCCTGGTCCCTGCTGTGTCTTCTGCAGTCTTATCAGACACATGGTCTATGCCTTAGCCAGACCCATTTGGCCCAGTGGGCCCTGGCACACACTGTTCCCTGACACATTGGACTTGGTGGTCAGCAAGGTCTGGCTGCCCTCCCTGACCCTATTGGCAGGGCTATTAGGAGTTGTCAAGTAGTCTAGGCCTTAATGATGACACTGTGGAGAGAGATCAGGTGAGCCCTAACAATACCTGCATTGTGTTTACAAAGGGATGAACAAAGGCTAGCTGCTACTGCCTGCTCCATCCAGATGCGTACATTTTTAGAGAGAGAACATAGCATGTACTACAGCATAGCAGTACTGGAAACCTTGGGAAGACCTTACAGTGGTGTGCAGGAACCCCTACAATAAGCTTTTGTTCTTACTTTCATCCAGGTGCGCCTCTTCATCTTCTCCGTTCAGTCTATACCTTCCAAGTTTTAGTGTTATGGAAGTTCTGGAGAGTCTCCTCTTTATCTTCCGTCCCTTGTTACTGGTGGAAGACCAGCTCTTGGGACCTCCATGGATACCCAATTTAGTGGCTTATGTAAAATGGCATAGCGTTGAATATAACCTATGCTGTCCTTCTATATATGTCATATTATCTCTAGATCACTTAAAACACAACACACAATGTACATGTGGTGTAAATGTAGTGTTGAGAGAATCCTGGTGAAAGGATGTTTGGTACCTACACAATTATTATTATTATTATTTTTATTTTTTTAGTTTTTAAAATTGAAGTTTAGTGGAATCTGAGAAGATGGAGCCTGTGGACACAGAAGACAGACTAGAGCTTCTGAGTGTGAACTGATGTGGGGTAGTTGTTAAAGGTGATCTTGCCAGGTCTTCCTTTACTTTCCTAAGCTTCTACTTTCAAAATTTACAGCATAAACTCAAGGAACTTTATAGCTTTATAGGACCTGGTAACACATTAGCCTTTAAAACACCATATAATCTTGTAACTATTTATTGGTATGTTGTGGAGTAAGGGGAAGATGTTTCTGTTTTCTCTCCCTGCTCTGCCATGACTATAGAAGAGCACACTTCAATTTTAAATGTTTACTAACACAAATAAAAGCAGTTATCTTCTGCCTTGATTTTGATAAGGAGGTTTTCCTGGATTGTAAGTAACAGCTCCAACTCTGAATAGCTCAGCTAGAAAACAGAGAGTGCACGAGAGGATGCTGGGTAATATGTGGAATTAACACAGCCAAGTGAACTGGCAAGCACCACTTTCAAGAGGACAGATCAGTACAAATTGAGAGGATGCCACCATGGGACTTCTGGGCATGTGAAGCGAACGGCAGCCCACCAGCACGATGAGAAAAGGCTGCTCATTGAAGCAGCGCTCTGAACTCGTGGGGCCTCTGTATCCCCCTGCCACGTGGACGTGTTTGGCAATGTCTGGTGGCATTCTCAGCTTTCACTATCCAGGGTGGAATGTCTCTGCATCTAGCAGGTAGAGGTTACGAGCGTCCTGCACACACCGTGAGGGACAGAAATCCGCAGCAAAGGATTACAGGACCTGGCTCTGATGTCCACAGTGCTGACTTGAGGTTAGGAGACACTGCCCTGAAGAAAAGCCCCCTGGGAAGGCAAGCACAATAGTCCCCCTTTACTCCTCAGCCAGCAAAGTTTTCTTATTCATCTGCACTGAGTTTGTATACTGATTCCGTTCCAACTTTCAGTATTGCATTCTTTTATAAATACTGGCCTTTTAGATAGAGGGATTAAATGTTTTCATTCCTTGGGATGCAGTTATTGCGACACTGCCTTTCCTTGCAGAAACACCCAAAAGTCAATTTTAATTCACTGGAGAGACCTATGTTAATCTTCCCCTTAATGATTAAGTTTGTTTGTAACTCTAATGAGGTTTTTGAAATTTGACTCCTGTATAACAGTCACCATAGGAACTATTGAGAAACGTTAATTTTATATTAAATGAAAGTTTTAGCTGCAAACTCAAAAGATCTTATCTTTCAGTCTCACGTCCTTTGAGCAACTTAAAAGGTAAGAGCGACCTTTTGTGTTCCTAATAAAGGCGGTGTCTACAGTTAACGCCACTGGTTGCCGTTGGGAAACTGCCACTGCCACTGCGGACCCATTCTTTAATCTCTGTGGACTGCAGCATCTACACGAGGCACAGGTTTGAATAGATGGAGAGTGGCTGCTGAGCCCCTTTCTTCTCTGACACTGTGGAGTTCGGTGTTACCCCTTGCAGGGCCAACAGGTGCTCCCTGCAGGAAGCCAGGGATGTGCAGAGCTCTGACTTGGACTGATCTCTGGCTTTTCTAGTCAGCGTGCCAGTCTCTATGTAACTTCTCCTTTGCCAGTGTGTCCTCAGCGCGATTCATTACAGAGCTGCACATTGATACATTTTAACAGGTTTTAAATGAACTTTCTCTAAACTTACAGAGGAAAATGAGCCCCACGGGTGGAAGTCCCTTGGCAGGCCGCACATCTGTGGGTGCTGGAGAAGTTTCATTAGATTGTGTCAGCAGTTTCTCTTCCAGATGTGAACAGTGTGTTTGCTAAAGCCCAACAGTTATATCTGAAATATAAGAAGTTCCCTCAAATAGGAAGAAATGTCACTGTGGAAACCCTAATGCTTCAAATGACCACAGCCATAGCTCTGAAAAAAAAGAGTCATAACACAAAGCCATTGGATGTCACGGAATTTCTTTCTGCAAGAGCCTATAAGGAAAGCAATGCTGGACAGTGTTTATCAACCTTGATAAGGTACAAAGATGTTCATCTTCATTACTTGCTGGCAATGTGGTGTATCATTATCTAAACTTGATTTTGCTTCTAATTAAACATTTAAAATGCAGTTGCTTTACTTTGCTCTCATGACAGGCTTGAAGATTAAGTGACTTCCATTGCCCAGTGGAATTATTTATGTTCAAAACTTCTATTGCTCAAAGAGTAAGTGCTCAAAGATTAATTTCTGTTGTTCAAATGCATCTTTACATATTATAGCCCTATTCATTTTTGGAAAATTAATCCTCTCACCAAATGAATATTTTAACTGTAATATGGTAAGTTTTTATTGACTCTGAGACTGCAGAAAGCATAACCGTTGTATACAGTGGTTACCCTTCTTATAGACAATTATTTTGGAGACTTTAAAGAAAAGGACACCTTTGCTTTATTTATCTATTAATCTAGAAAATCCTGTCTTTTGGCTCTTTGAGAAACAAATGACAGTTTCTGAATTAAGATCCTATGTGCTCTGCAGTACAAAGACTGGAATTAGGTTTCTGCCACCGAGATCTTATACTCATGAGGGTACATCTCTTCAGACCTTTCTACCACCTTAAAGCTATGATTTAAGTGTTCATAGCTTGCGTGCCAATTCCTCTATGCACCATGCTTCTCTGCCTTCCCACGGTCAGCAGTAGTCAAGGATCTTCCGTTTTCTATCTTTGTGCTGTTCTTTATTTCCTTGTATATAGTAATCTAGTTTAATGCTGTTATTGTTCTTTCAACCTTCTGGACTGGGACTCCTGCTCCAATATCTCCTGGCTATTTCAGTTATTTTGTATACAGAGAACATAGCTTGGTCTTTATCAAAATGGCATTCATATTAAGTGAAAAGAATGAGGCTTAGAGAAGTTGATAAGGTAGGTTTTACAGAGTTTGATAAGCTTTGGACTGCATTAGACAAGCCTAAGTATTTCTCTTAAACCTTAACACTTAATGGCCCTAATTCCCTGTTATTTCTTTGCAGATAAAGACTTGGATTTAGCCATCACTCAGATCCTTCGAGGGCCTAACTCAGTGTTTTTCCTGAGGAGTTGGGTAATTTCTTTGCACAGTAACTGGCTACTTCCTTGTAGGACCACTTTGACAAAGCAGTATGATGTGATAGGACTAAAAGGAGATAAGGCCTCCTGAGGGAGCAAGACAGAAGTGCAACTCTGCTTCTGCTGCTCACTCGTCGCAAGGCTTTCAGCAAGCTTGTTGATCCATGTTATGTGCCTGTATCTGGTAATCTGAGCAACTACTGAGAAGATTACAATATGCAGTATAAGCACCATTGTTAATTTCCTATCTTGTTTAGAAATTCTGTATGTCTTTTTTTTTTCTTTTGGTTCTCTTTGAAATAAAAAGAAAACCTTAAAAAGTAAGGAAAGATAGGTCTGGGGATAGAGGGAAATAAACACATCTTTGTGTCTGGAAACCAGTTTAAAGAAGCCTGTGGGACAGCCAGGTTGCCAAGGGATGCGATGTGACAGCTGATACACTGTGTGTGTCTGAGAAGTTTGGAAATTCAAGTGACTCAGCAGGGGGCCTGGGCCCTCACTTTGCAAACTCGCTCATCCTGTGCAAGAGAATGGTGTGAAGCCTTGTGAGTGCCGCACCTGCCTCTTGCTTACAATGTGAGGGAGAAGAGTCTTGTTCCTCTGGCTTTTGCAATTGTTGCTCTTTCTATCTCCTATCACCTTGAAATGTTACCCATCACCCATCTGACCCTGCCTGGGAGCCCGCTGATTATGAAAACCTCAACAGACTGTGAGCTAAATCAACCTTTCTCTGTTTCAATTTAAGTATCAGGTGTTTTCTCTCAGCCACAACAGCAAAGTACCTAAGATACTAGTGGAACTATGTGAACCTCAGATTTCTATCTATAAAATAATGCAACTATTTACGAATCAGAATCCTGCTATGATTAATCTTTAGCTTATTAGCTGCAATCTAATAATTGCATAATAATAGTTCACATACTTTTCATCAGAAGTAATTAAATAAGGTCTGGGGAGATGGCTCAGTAGAATAAGCACTTGCCTGGTAAGCACAAGGGCCTAAGTTCAATCCCCAGTTCTGCCAAAAAAGAAAAAAAAAGAAATAATTAAATGAAGTAGAGTGCTAGCAATGAAATGTTGTGAAAAGACTCCTTTTATCTGTATCGATGTCTGCCACTGACTTTGGCTGTTTTCAGTACATGTCTCCTTTTGTGCCCCCTATTACCTTATTCTTACCTTCATTACAGAATACCAAGATGGTTCTGTGTGTCTCTGTTGTCCACGAACTTCAGATATAAGGCGGGAAGGGTTCCATATAAGATATTTTTTTGAAACGGAACACCAAAAATATTTCTAGTTAATTTGAATTTTGTTATCATCCAGATTGTTCAAAATACTTTTTTTTTTCACTGAAATATCTGAAAGCCAATATGGGGAAGCCATCTAGGTGAGCAATGCTGGCAGCCGTTATACGTCACTGGGTTCATTTGGCTTTCACTCATCTCTTGATGCTTATGATCATGGCAGGCACAGAGGGCTGGCCCCTGAGCTCTGAGTGAAAGTGGTCATCACCACGCCCCCTCTGTAGGAGTCTCACACAGTGCACATCCCTGCAAACTGTTCAGCCCAGACTCTAGGCCTGGTGGCACAACAATAAGTGGGCAGAGTTCCAGTGAGAAGTGGAGTGCTAAGGCCAAGTTCAGGCTCGTGTAGGAGTGGCTCAAACTTCCAAAGAAAAGCAACCCTTAGCCTGGTCTGTTTTGGAGATCTGAAAGGAAGTGGCCACCAGAACGGATTTTGAGAGCATGTTTCGAGGTTCAGGCAGGGGAGTACAGCTGTTTGTATATCAGTGACCAAGGAGAAGGTCCTCCTTCATCACATGTGTGGTCCTCTTTGCCAGAGACAGAGCGTGCAGCTTCCGGAGGGACACACACGGAAAGGTGAGGGAGGAAGGGGAAGCCTGCCTCACTGGCCAGATGAGCTGAGTCAACAGTGCTGGGCAGTGGCAGACAGATGTGGCAGCCAGATCGCCCTCACACCCTGGAAAGGACTTTGAACACAAGTCAAGTTTCCACAGTAGAGGAAAGCAAGGGTGTGTACAGCACAATGAGCAGGACCAAAAGCATCAACTGCAGCTGGGCTGAAAACGTTTGGCCCTGAAGATTGGAGAGAGTTGGTGCAGGGCGGTTGAATTTGGGGAAAATGTCAGAGCAGATCAGTGGGCAGCTGCGTGGAAGGGATGAAGCCCTTGGAAAGCAGCACGATGAGTGTGACCTGGGACGAAAAAGCCAGCAACAGGCTTGGCGAAGCAGACAGTGGGGACTGGGTGTGTAGATGATTTTTTCAGCTGCTTTTGTGATTAGTTACAGGAGAAAAAGTAGGTGGTAATCTGCAAGTTCTTCATGGATTAATGCTTATTATTTTTTTCCCTTTTGTTTTTTTTTTTTTTTTTTTTTTTTTTTTTTTTTTTTTTTTTTTTTTTGCATTTTAGAGAAGTCCACAGGGTGTTCAGGGTCTCGCTACTAGATCAGACTCATAGTGTTTCTCCTGTTTACAGCCTCCCAACAGATGGGATTAAGGCGTGTGCCACTATGCCCAGTTTCAATTGCTGTCTCAGTGTATCCCAGGGGCAGGGCTGGCAGCACAGGTCTGGGGATCCAACCCCCGGTCCCTGCACCTGCTTGTAGGTGCTTTAATTCACTCAGCTGTTTGGCCAGTCCAATGCTTGCTTACTTATAAGAAAGAGAAAACATAAAAATTAAAAGAGGATTCAGTTGATGTGGAAAAGTAAACATAAAAAGGAGAGAATAGTTTTTCTGAGCTATGTATTGAAGAGATGTTTTATTATGCTTCATTTGAATGCTTAACCATCAGTTTTATATAAAAGGAAACACAGGGAGCTGGGGAGATGGCTCAGTGGAATAAGCACTTCCTTGGCAAGCACAAGAGCCTGAGTTCAATCCCCAGTTCCACACACACACACAAAAAAAAAAAAAAAAAAAACAAACAAACAAACAAACAAACAGATAAAAGCAAACATATTTTAGATACAAGGTCTTTGTGACTCTCTGTATTCTTTCTTTTAAATATGTTTACCAGCGAGTTTTGCCAAGGCAGAAAATAATGGCTTTCACTATCTCCTTGGTTTGGATCCATATGAGGTGAATTCTCCTTCCCGAAGTTTTGCTGTCCTTTGATTCATCTTCTGCATCTCCCCATCCATTCTGTCTTCTTATGGCCTGCTTCTTCTGACCCGGAGCTGGTTGCTAGTGGGGTCTGTCCTTTTCATTTGTTCTCTTGACTTCTGGATCATGATTCTCTAATCTGTGTCAAACTTTAATGAAAGTGAGTCAGTCTGTAACGATCCACGTTCCTGGCCAGCCCTGGACGGATCTTCCTTTGGATCATGCTGTCCTCACAGAAGTCGTACTTATGACTATCCCTTTGTTAGACATGGAAAAGGAAGCCATAGATTGGCCCATGAAGGAGGAGGAATAATTTTAAAGAATACAAGCCTAGAAAGAGGAGAAGTTCATCTCCAGAAAGATAATCCAAGGAAACAGAGGAGGATGAAAATGCCCTAAGACAGAAAGGATAGCTGGGGCAATTGGCACAAGGGTCTGTGTGAGCAAAGGGCCAGCAGCGAACAGCACAGACCATTCAAGTGACAGCAAGCAAGGCAGTCACTCCTGCCACATGTGAATGGCAGATGCTGAGAAATGTGTGCAAGGTGAACCCTTCCACAGAGGGAGGAAGTGGGCAGATTGGAAAGGGGCCACCTTTTTGATTGGCTAGGGAGCTTATTCGGCTTTCTCTGGTTGGTCTGAAATTAGAAATAAAGGACAAAGACTGGGGAAACAAGCAGGCATTGAGTAAGTGTGATTATTTTGGGGCCAATTATTGTAAGTGTTGGGATTAGGCTTCCTGAATTTGCTTATGGTTGGGTCTTGTATTATGTAAGGTCTGGCCATTGTTCACTGCATATGCAATCTCTCATGTACTTGAGTTACAGAAATGTTTGCATTGTGTGTGTGTGTGTGTGTGTGTGTGTGTACGATACAGTTTGTAGTAGAGCCTTTATCCTGTGATCTGGTCATATTTGAGTCATAGTAGGCTCAAACATGCCATTATGGTTGAGCACATTATGCCTGTGCTCAGTTTTTGTATCGGTTTTCACACATCCACCTTCAGAAATGAAGGGAATTATCTTCTCCACAGAACACAGAAGCAATAATTTTTACAAAGGTAAACTTTTATGGAAACATTAGAAATAATCTTCAAAATCCTTTTATGTTTACTCTAAAGGCATTCTCAGAGTAGCTCTAGCTTTAGAGAAGCCTAATTACCTTCATATACCATGAACAGTTGAAAAAACACTGGGAAAAGTCATCTTTATAAATTTATATTTCTTGAGGGAGAATATTTGGTCTTAGAAATATTAATGAAGCCTTCTTTCACATATTGTAGGTGTGAGCTTTACTTGTGGAGAAGAACTTGACTGGATTTCTGACCCACTTAAGAAGAATGTGGGCCTAGAGCAGAGGGTCTTCCAGCACTGCCTTCTCACTTCCAGAGAACTCGGACTAGAGAAAGGCTTCGTGTTCCCAGGAGGGCTGTACAGGGTCCCCTTGCTCTGTTCCAGGGTGAGATTGATAGGGTTGAGCAACAGGAAATCAAACGTGGTGTCACACCGATGTTTGAAGAGGGCAGCACAGCCCACTGAGACACGGTGACACTGTTGTCTGAGAGTATTTTTTAATCTCAGATATTTATTGCTTTATTTGAGCAGCAAATGCTGAAAGTTACCAATATAATGGACAAAATGGAGAATCCTAGGCAGGGAGTGAAATCCTGGCTCTGAATGAGTTCTGTCAAAACAACAGCACAGGTCTATTTTTGCTCTGATTGAAACCCCAAATGCTTTTCCTTAGTATCACTTGTGCATGTGTAAGTGAATATACCAGCAAAAATTGTTATAGAGGAGTGCCAGGTCACTTGGATTTATGCTGCTCTTTTTAGTATTATAACACAGTATTAATCCAAATTGTTCTTTGGACTCACTGATATCTAAAGAACCAAAAGAAATTACCTTCCGAGTGTACATTTTGTCAAACCCAGTCTTGTCTGTGCTGCCCAGGGTACAGAGAGAAGAGAGTAAAGTGGAGCTCAGTGAACTAGAGATCACCTGCACTAGGAGAACGACTCAGGACACTCACCCAAGTGATGATGGAGGGCGGGTGTCACCCATTTAAGATGTTGAGGGCAGGCGACTGGCTGTCCCACCCGAGCCATCAGTCCTGGCTCAGCCCTTGCCGTGTGGCAGTACTTTCATCACAGGCACAGTCACCACCTGGACCCTTTCCTAATCACCATGGCAGGGCCACCGCTCAGGCCTTGGGACACACGTGGAGTTCTGGTAATGCTGTCAGTTGCAAGCAGAGAAGATGTCAAGGAAACATTTTCCCTCTTCACAGTAGGTCATTCCTCTGTGTGTGACACCTCCCTCTCCCGGGGAATCCATCTCTCTTGCTTCCATGAACCCACATGACCAACTGGACTAAGGATCACATTGCTAAGCCTCCTTGGGTCCACTTGTGACTGCGTCACTACGTTCTGGCCAATGAGAATTAGAAGTGAGATATATAATTGTGGAAGATGTCCTAAGTGTTACAGGCCTGGCCAATGCAATTCTGCTGCTCAGGCAGTGATGGGAGGGCTGGGGCACCCTTTGGACCAAGAGAATAGTAACTCTCGCAGAACAGAATCCGGATGCAGTGCAAGGTTTCAATGCCCACAGAGCTGGCGCTCAGAGCTGTTCTGGTTTGCTGATCCCCAGGAATATTTGGAGGTCTTAGTCACTTTCCATGCTGTTGAAAGCCCCACACCCAAAGTTCAAGGAAGAAAGGCTTATTTTGGCTCAAACTTTATAGTTTTAGTCTATAGTTGCTGGCTCCAAGGCAGGTTGCCGTGGCAAAAGGGTAACATGGAGGAGGAACAGTTTATGGCAGGATGGGCAGGCGGCAGCAAGCAGCAGGAGCAAGCCTCAGTTTCCCATGTTTCCTATCCGGCTAGAAAACTTTACATGTGGTGTCTTCCACGCCCGGGGGTGGGGGGCTCCTATTAACCAACATAGTTATCACACCCTTAATCTGTACACATGTACTGTCCATCCACATGCCACCCCCAGAGAGCCCTTCCTGTGGGCACAGAAGCTCTGAGGGGACATCTGATATAAGCCATAATAATGATGAAGTAAAACCAACCTGCCGCGTGGTGACAGGCGTCTGTAATCTAAGCTCTTGGGAGGCTGTAAAGAGGTGGATCACTATGAGTCTGACCTACTAGTGAGACCCTGAACACCCTGGAGACCCTTCCATAAAAATAAAATAAAAATTAAAAATTAAAAAAATAAGAAAGAAACAATCTACTCATTCTTCTTGCAAATTTTGTCATTTATGCAACAATATATATATTATATCACATAATATTATATTTCATGTTATATATTCTATATATTTTCTATGTATTTTATTATTGTGTCCTCCAGAAAAATCTCATCATATATGAACTCATGTCTATAATTATGCATAGGGGACAAGGGTTTTCAAAAACAAGAAAGCAGTACAGATCTAATGTTCTGCTTAATTTTGATTAGACCCAAGGAATTATAAATATTATATATATATATACATATTAACACATATATATGTGTATATATATATATTCCTCCACACATAGCTTCTAATTAGAAGGCTGTTTAGTCAAGTCATTTCAGTGGTGTTTCCTTATGTGGCAATTTTGAAATCTGATTTTCCCTCTCCTTTTTCTCCCTATGAATTACAAAATTAACGTCTCAGGTATTCTGGTTGACGGATAGACTATGTGGCCAGATGATGATAGGAATGGAGGTCAATGCCGCCTGGTTCACTGCACTGTGCTAGACCCACACCTCCCTTCTTTAGCTTCCCTCTCCAACCTCTCCTGCGTCAAAGCCCAACACTTTGCAAGTGTTGGAAAGTGGTGGCCACAGGGCAGAGCCAGAGAGTTCTCCAAACAGCCCAATCTGCAGGTACTCAAATCTGAATTATGTCTTTACTGGAAGTTCTTTCTTCCATAGGTATTGAATGAGCAAGCTGAGGAAGCAATCTCAGAAGGCTCATCTCATTTTCCTTTTTTCAGCTCTCACCCTGAGCATAACACTGAGTACTCGAGGAGCTGCTAGCCTCAGTCCGGGATAACACAGGGAGGGCCCAGGGATGCACCCGAGTTTGGAATTGTTTTCCTATAAGAATTACATTTCATATGATGCTATAATGTGTGTGTCAGGGTTTACGAGTGGATTTATACAAATCTGTTGCTGTTCCTTGTTGACATTCTTTGGGGAGTTTGCTTGGCATAAATTTTTCCTTTTGGGGCTCCTTACTGTCAAAATAATGTAAGCGCCAGGGGTAAAAAACGTGTCTCAGTCTGGTAAGCCCATCACCTTTCTCTATGACACTCTCTAATTAGTTTCTGGAAGTTTTACATGAAAAGAAGGCCTCAAAAGCAGATATCTGTGCTGTACTGTAGCTGTGTGTGTGTGTGTGTGTGTGTGTGTGTGTGTGTGTCTTATGCCTAGAAGGAAGGAAGTTAGAGGGCAAGTCTCCTATCTCCTGTGAAACACCTAGTTTTTCAGTTGATGAAATTATATGGTGTTTGTAACATAAAATAGATTTTAGTGTGAATGTTGCCTGGGGCTGTGCATTTCTTTTATTCCAATTGGTGGGCTTAGCCCTCCAGAAAACCATTGTGGGATCGGAGCTGTGTTGCCAGGGCTGTCTGCCTACCAACACTGCTTCACCACAGTGTGGGGGGCCATGTACCTGGGGACTTCCCTGGAGTTTGGTGAACTTGGATGAAGCACAAGTGTTTCTGTGACATATCCATTGTCTGTCCTGCTGAAGAATAGTTTTAGACTGCTTCTCTGTGGAAGACCACCCCACCTCCCTCAAGGGTTCATAGGCCACCATTTTTCAAGGGTGCTGCCTTCTGAGGCACTGTGCCCTCCTGGGTTTCACTCGCTGTTGAGCTCCAAATGTTGCCTTTTGGGCATCCATTAGGTTGTTCCTAACTCAAGGGCAGGGCCTCTCATTTGCTTTCGGAACTTATGTTCTCATGCTGCTGGCATTATAAAATCCCTGAGGTAAACAACTTAGAGGAGGAAGGTTCATTTTGGCTCACAGTTTCAGAAGCTTCAGCCCTTACTTTTGGACTTGTGCCGAGGTAGAATGTCCTGGTAGCAAGCACCCGGTAGAATGAAGTTTCTCTTGGGTACACCCATGAGGTTGGACTCCTCTGTGTCCTCCATTCGCCTCTCAGTCTGTGAGCCCTACTCAATGGAAGACCAAACCTGCAATACATGAGCTTTGAAACACATTTTAGACCCAAGCTGTAGGGTCTCTCACACAGTGGGCAATCAACAAATATGTGCAGAACGAATGTATTTTCCAACAGGGACTTATTCTATTTATGGAATAAGATTTGTAATCATGCACATAGAAGTTGCAGATAAGTACCTCCGAAAAGGCTCCTTAGTGGTTTGGGATAATATTTACAGCATTAAACCATTTTTATCAAGCTACATGTGTATTATGCTCCTGCTTCCTTCTCAGTGCATGGATTCAGTAAATGTAAACAATAAATGGACAAAACCATCAGAATTAGAAGAAGAGAGAGCCCATTGTCTGCTGTTGCCTGGGGTGCTGAGCAGAGGTGACAGGTAAGAAGTTCTAGTGGTCTGCTGGGACAGGCAGTGGTAGCGGTGAGGTTCAGTTACTTTTGAAGATAGGAAGCAGAACATGACATCTGTGCGAGATTCTGTTGGCTGTAGATTTTTCTTGCCCAATAGGCCACTTTTCCGGAGCATGAATGGCTTGGGCAAGGTAAATGTCCCTAGTAATTTGAAAAAGCTCTGAGTGGGCTTTTTCTTTTTTTCCTTTGCAGTACTGGGGATTGAACCTATGGTCAGACACTGAGCTACAGTCTCAGCACTTTTTAGCTTGGGCCAAGGTCAGACTAAGTCACTAAGTTGTTCAGCATGAGCTCAAACTTTTGGCCCTCCTCCCTCAGCTCCCAGAGTGTTAGGATCACTGTGGTGAGCACCTGGCCTGCGTAGTTTTATTTTTAATTTATATAATTTATTTATTTGGTATAGGGTCTTGATACTCAGCTCAGACTCATAACGATCCTCACATTTCAGTCCCCCCAGCACTGGGATAGGAAATAGTAGGATCCAAGAAGAAGAGCTCCTAACCAAGTCTAGAGGGTATCAGGGAGGCTTCCGGGAGGAGGCAGTCTAAGATGCTTCAGGAGGGTTTGTCCAGCAAAGGAATATGAATCACAGATATGCAGATCTGGAAGTCACCATGAGCCCTAAGTCGCTGCCTTCATTCTCCAAGAGAAATGCAGCTGCCAGATTACATGTGTATTAGTCGATCAGCCCTTCTTTACAAGAAGTCACTCAGAAACTCACAAGTACTGCAAATTAGGATTCCTTTTTCTATAAGTGCCTGCTAAATATTTCCTGACATGGGGCTTCCATTGCGCCCTTCCCACTGGGACACTGGGACACTGGGACACTGGGATGCTGTTCTTAGACTTCTGTCAACTACCACAGGTGCACACACACTTTCATGAACTAGCAAGGCAGAAACTGGGTCCAGAGGACGGAAGGCACCAACAGAGGCAGCATCAATCAGTTATATGTCACCCCTAAGTCACTGTTCCCTTGGGAATCCCAGATATATTTCCATTTTATTTAAACTATGGTCAATTAGAAAGAAATTTTCAAACATTTTGCCTACAATAAAAAATTATCAGCAGTTATGATTTCCTTGAATTTTACAAGTTCATCTAACATGAATATAACAGAGTAACTGGGAGTGGTAGCAGAGGTCTGTAATCCCAGCAGTCAGGAGGCTGAGGCAGGAGGAGTACTGTGAGTTTGAGGCCAGCCTGGGCTACAAAGGGAGTTCAAGGCCAACCTGAACTGCATAGTAAGCCCTTGTCTCAAAAAGACAAAAGGGCCTTGGGATATGGCTCAGTGGCATAAGCACCTGCTTGACAAACATGAGGTCATGAGTTCAACTCTCAGTACCCCTCCAAAAAAAGAAAAGGAAAGAAGGAAGGATGGAAGGGAGGGATAGAGGAAGGGAGGGAGGGATGGAAAAAGGGAGGGATGGAGGGAGGGAGGAATGGAGAGAGGGAGGAATTGCAAATATACAGTTGTGATACAAGAAGCACCATTACCACTGCTGGATAAAGCTGTTCATTTTCTCCAGACCACGGTCATTTCAGTTTTCTCCACTACTAAACGGAGGTTCTTACAATGTAATATCTAGTGGTATTCTGATATTCCTGCAGGACATGTTCATTTTTAAGCAAGAAACTCTGGTGCTTCTTGGTTTCTGGGCTCATTCCACTAAACTACATGAGCCCATAGGCTTGGTCAAAACAAATCATTTTGAATTTACTTTTTCTGAAGTTTCTTCCTTTATCTTAGTTTTGGATCACTTTAGACATCAAGAAAACCATTTTGGCTTAACACTTTTCCTTTGCAAAACGAGAAAATAAAACAGAACATTTCCTACTAGTTAGGCTGAAATACAAAAAACGGATCACATCCCTGTTTGTCAGTCAGTCTGCTAATAGTTCATATGAGTGAGAGTTGAGTGGTCTATACCTACTTAAGAAAAAATTTCTTTCTAAGCTTTAGGAATAAAAGTCAGGGATTTGAACCTTCCTAAACTTCACAACAACATATTCATGAATAAATCAACATGTGCAGACACAAATTTACCTGTTCAATCTTTGGAAAGCAATGTGAGGCAGGCAAAGACAGATGTGCTTTATTGCAGTTCCACGGGCACCCTCCACACTGTGTGGCCATGGTAGTACTCCTCCTGTTCATGTGGATTCACACACAATTCTAATTTTTTATTTATAGTATCAACACACATGGTGTTATTTTTCACTTGGTTCCACAGCTGGTTTCACATTCTACAGTGAAATATATAAATGAAATTGTGAAGCTTATAATTTCTTGAAGTAAAGATGGGTAGGATCCTCTGTGGAGGCACTTACGGATCAACACGGGTTTGCCAATCAAAAGCACATCTCAGGATCAAGTTAATACGCAAGCTTGTAATTCTAACTCTAGTTCTTTTCTGCCTTTTTCCAATTCTTTGCAGTTCCAACTTTGCAGCAATGTATTTTTTTCTCCTGCTTAGATGTATTCATAAGTAAGACAACAGAACCCGTGATTCTCTGTAAAAATATTTTCCCCAAATTCCCTATTCTTTGAAATAATGTTTTGAGAATTATTACAGTTAGTTTACATTTGTCTTGCTATGCTTCAATATGTTTAGTCCACACTTCTGGATAATTCTCCAAGCCTTAAAATATGTTAACGTACCCTGGGATTTTTGAAGCAAGGTATTACTGTCTCGGCATCAGCACTGTATTCTTGCTTTGCGTTATGTGTGATTTGGTTTTGTTTGCTTTGGTTTGGTTTGAGGTTGGGTTGGGTCAGTTTTGAAGCCACTGACCATCAAGCCCAGGGCTATGCAAGGGCTCTGTCACTAGCAAGGACTCTACCTAGCATCAGCCTAGACACTTTAAACCTGAAGAAATGTCTTCCCATTTCACAAATCAGAAAGCAGAAGGAAGTTAATGATTTGAACAAGGTCATGTAAAATGTTAGCTAGTGGTGAATTATGCTGAGTCCACGTGATTATACCTGTCTTTGTCTTCTGTTACTTCATTAGCATAATGAGCCAGCATTTATTGAGTTTCTACTGAGTGGTAGGTCTGGTGGGCTCTTTGTAGATATTCTCTCTTATTCTTTGATCATGGTAGCACAGGCAGTCTTATCTCACAGGTGGAACACAGGAACACTTCGGCTTCTGTCCATGGTCACACATCTTGCCAGGAGTAGAATCTGTGTTAGGGGCAAATCGGCCTCTTTCCAAAACCCATGCACTTTGTGTTTTCCTTCATTCTTCTAGCATTTCTTCCTAGGTACTTCTAGGTAACAAAGTTGTGATTTAAAAAAAAAATCAAAGGTCAGCTGTCCAAAACTTCATTAGAATGGTCTCTTTTCCTTGGTCTTAGAAACAAATTACCACCTTCTGTGGTTCAATTGGACAAGGATGATTTACAATGAGATATGCACACACATGTGGATCTTTGGTTCATCTCAAGCTGAGTGCTTTCGGGGAACCACTCTTTTAGCACTTAAGGGAAGCCCCACTGGGCTATCCTGAGAAAGGCCTTGTAAACATGTTGTTCACAGGACTCAAGTCCTAGTTGACATAAGAATCCAAAAGTAACCAAGGTGAAGCTGTTCATAGGTACAATGTCATCACACATGGGAGACCAACTCGGGCTGAGTCAGGAAAGACATTGTCCCAAGAGACATGACTCTTTGATGCCACTGGTTCTGTTGAGCAGAGGTTGCCCTAGCAGGAGGTCCTCTGCAGCAATGTTACATGATAGAGGTACCTTCCTTGGGGCTTCTGTTGAATTCAGCTAGAAATTATAGTCAGGTGCAGCATATAGCATTTGAGTCAAAAACAGGCCACATATAATGGTGGTCCCATGAGAGTATGTAATTGAAAGGTATTGTGGCCATCCTAGTGTGTATAATTACAGTGAATGCTGTTTATGTGGGAGGATCACAGTATAGTTCTCCGAACATATCTTAAACAACATATGACGTCCATGCCAACCCATACATCATATCATGCAAGCAAGCACATGGTAACCCACTGAAGCAGATGCAGAACTCATAGTAGAAGATGAATTCTGCCAGATCCAGTCCTCTCAGGGCCTACAACTTCTTTACTGCACCTTACAAGTACACTTTGCAGAATTGTACATAGGTGTTTGCTCCTTTCCGCTGATACACAAGGAAGAAGCCATTGTACACTCTGCTCCTATTCATACTGCCCACAGTAATATCTTTTAGACCATCCTTCTTGACAAGAGTTCTTAACAGCGTCACAGTCCTACATCATGCAGACATGTTTTCAATGCACTTTTGATAGTCATTCAGATTTTTATCAATCATTTGCTAATATAGATGATTCATTGCGAGAAATGTGTTCTCTTATCTTTGTCCATGTGTGCAAATTTGGGGTACATTTGTAGGAGAAAAATTGAAAAGGCAAAGGATATGTGCATTGTTTTTCAAGTACTGCCAAAGTTTCTCCAAACAGGTTACAGCAATTTAAACTTCTATTAACAGTATATGATGTTAGAAATAATACACATTTAGAAGACCAAGATGAGAGGGATTCAATCATGGTTTTTGTACTACACATTGCTGTCCTTGATGCAGTTGCTTAGATCACAGATATCAGCATATAGAATTAGTCAAGGTGAAAATTACACATATTGACTTTTATTTACAAAAAACTTATGGAAATTAGCAATACAGTCATCTCAGCCATCCTGTATACATATTTGCATGTTTTCCCCCCTTCCTTTTTTTCCTCTTTTCTTATTTCTCTCATCTTCATTGTTTAATCTGAAATTCAGTTTCTTTCTGTTTTGCTATATCTATTTATACCTTTCAGGTTTGACTTCTTCTTTTAGGTTCTTACACTAGGGAGATAATATGATATTTACACATGTGGGTTTGATTTTTTTCACTATGAGTATAACCTCTAGTTGCATCTGCTTATCCATAAAGGCTTTGAGTTTGTCATGTTTTATCTGAGTAATACTGTATTGCTTCTAATGTTTTATGAATTATTATTATACTCTTGTTAAAATATTTTTTTAAAAAATAAAGCAGACAACAAAAAATGTGAAGGTTTCTTGAAATGAAGTAGGAGGGCTGCCAGATAGCTCAGAGGATTATTGAGTGCTTAGGCAGGTTGAGGGACCACGGTTGGATCCCCTAGGGATGCAGTCCCTGGGAGCATGCTGAGATGGCTATTGAGACTGGGCTAGGTGGAGCATGCTTATAATCCCAGCTCCTGTAATTTTCAGCTTGGGAATCTGAAAACAGGAGGATCACTACGACTCTGGTCTGGGTAGTGAGACCCTGTAGACCCTATATTAAATGCACTTGACTATTCCCCTACTGGGAATTTTCCCAAAGGATCTGAAAACATTGTATCATAGTGATATATGTATACCTACGTTTATAGCAGCGCAATGTGTGATAGCAAAATCTTGGAAACAACCAAGATGTCCATCACATGAGGAATGGTTGAAAAAGATGAGGTATTTCTATATAATGGAGTATTGCTCAGCTACTAAGAATAATAATTTTGAAGCATTTATACTGAAGTGGATGCCACTTGAACATATACTCATAAGTGAAATAAACCAGACACACATGTGTAAATATCGAATCGTCTCCCTAGTATAACAAGCGAAAAGCAGAAATACAAAAGGAAACGTACAACAACAACTAAAATCAATTGAGTCCGATAAGGCAAAGTGAATGGCATATGCTGCAGGATACTAATCAGCTTTTCTTCTG
>PVKA01005110.1:6022-93354 GCA_004027165.1 Ctenomys sociabilis
TTTTCTTTTTTTTTTTTTTTTTTTTTTTTTTTTTGTCTTTTTGAGACAGGGTCTCACTATGCAGTTCAGGCTGGCCTTGAGCTCACTTTGTAGCTCAGGCTGGTCTCGAACTCACAACAATCCTCCTACCTCAGCCTCCCAAGTGCTGGGATTACAGGCATGCGCCACTATGCCCGGCAACACTTTTGATCTGACTTTTCCCTATGTTGTCAAGCATGGATGGATTATGATAGACATGATATAAATATAAGAAAGCAGAATTCTTTAAAAAATCAGGAAGATGTAAACATCAAATATTAAGTGCTTCTGAGAACAGCTGTTAATATCTATGTATTGAAAAACTTAAAATGTGCAGGTATATACAACAGTATTATAATAGCCCAAGACCCCTTTTATATCTAATACACATGTTATCTGCATGCATAAGAACAAAAATATACTTCAAAAACATATTTTATATTAAAGATACTTGAGAAAAATGAAAAAAGCAGTAACTAAGGATCCAAGTTTCTCCCTTGGAAAAGAAATCAAAATCATTTAGTGAGAAGAGAAGTCTAGGAGCCAATGTACTCTGACACATTTCCACTATTATTACTATTTACAAAATCCTTCCATAATGACTCTGATTCTCTTATAAAAATCTTACTTTCTTTCCTACCTTCAAAAATACTACCCTGAAATGGACACAGCATGAGACAGAAATTTGTGAGTAGGCTTTTTAGAAGAAATCTATCACTGAAAAGTGCAGCTGGGTTTATTTAGGGAAAACATTCATGATCATCTTCTGAGTATGATATTGGCTCTGGACTATGAAAAATACAAAGAAGACCAAGGCACAGTTTCTTCTTTTGAGAAGCTTATAGAAGACAGAAGAGAGAAGGCTAGGGAACCGTTATCCTATGTACTGCAAGTGAGTTACACAAAGGAGCACTGTGGAATGAGAGACATCCTTAGGAATTCAGCTCCTCTCTCTTCTCAAACTGGAAAGGTGGTCACCAGCCCTATTTCCTCACTACCTCTTCTCCCACTGTGACTATAATGTTCTTTGTTTTGGGGCCTTCAGTTCCACAGTGTGGATGCTAACTTAATATGTGTTTATTTCTCCTCATTTCCAGCAGTCGTTTGTGGACAATTGAGTGGTCCGCTAATTAGATGTGTTAGGAGCAATCCTTTTATCTTTCCATTTAAGCAGCTCCTTGGAACAAGGAGCACTGTTGCTTTCTTCTCTAGTAGGAATGGATACCAGGTGCTAGGGTTTGTGTGTGGATGTCCCTTCAAAGCTTCATGCAGTCACAGGGGCGATTCAGAGGTGACTGAATGCAGGGTTTATGATTCATTCATGAACAATGCTGGGATGAAGGATGTGACTGCTCCAACTGCCCTAGGGCAGGTAGCCTGCAGTCAGTACAGTGGACAGAAAAGGGCTTCCTGTCTCTCTTGTTGCTTTTATTGTCTTCGGCTGCCATGAACTACTGATCCTCTGCCATGTGCCATCCTGCCTTGGAGCCAACTGATTATGGCTGAAACATTTATGAGCTGTGAGCTAAGTATATTTCTCCTCTCTTTAACTTTGAGCATGGGGTATTTTATCTCATCAATGAGAGAAAAATCACTAAGACACCAAGACATGGTATCAAGTACAATCCGGATACTTCCAGAGATGTGAAGGGGGGCGGTCAGGCCCAGAGAGACTGGGCCTCTTGGAATTCCCAACAGGTTGTGCCATGGTGTCTTGGGGAGCAAATGGACTCTGGTGCCAGATGGATTGGTCTGGAAGCGTGTGCTGTTCCTGGTAGTTGTGCTTCTTTGGATGCATAATTTCTTTAGGTCCCACTTTCTTAATATGGAAAGTTGTTTAATTACTCATACTTTTATTTTGTGGTACTGGAACTTGATCCCAGGGCCTTCACATTGAGTTATATCCCCATCTCTTTTTTATTTTTTTCATTTTAAGACAGGATTTCATCAAGTGGCCAAGCTGGGCTTGAGCTTTACTATCCTCCTGCTTTGGTAGTTCAGGTGTGTACCACCACACCTGGCCTCATGATTGCGTGTAGATCATTTACGTGTTTTACCGTGTTTAGTAAATAATGAGCACTCAATAAGTGTTCACTCAGAAGAAGGGCACTGGAAAGAAAACTGGAAGAGGGATTGGGGAGGGAAATAGAAGGAAAGCATGGAAGAAAATTCCATATGGAACTGGAGGTGATGTTGATTTTGTGTATCTATTGGCTCTAGAAACCTGGCATTGTCTAGGGAAATAATTATGTCTTGTCTGTGTCTCACAGCTAGGTGGGTGGGTAGCCCATTGAATTTAGAAAGAATTTATAAAGAATTATTCTCAAGATGATCTACTAAATGGGTAGTGTTAAGCAAATCACTATGTAACAGAACCTTCATTTCATCTCACTCATTAATACAGTTGCTTTTAGTTCTATAACTGTTGATGAAATATTTAAGATGAAAATAGCTAAGATCCAACTGACTCTCTCTCTCTCTCTTTTTTTTTTTTTTTTTTTGGTGTGGAACCAGGGATTGAACTCAGGCTCTTGAGCTTGCCAGGGAATCACTTCTTCCATTGAGCCATCTCCCCGGCCCCCACCAACTGAGTATATCTCATCTCACGCTAAGCTGTGATTTGTAATAGTTGGGGTTGAGTTTCAGGAAATGTTGAGTTTGAGATGAAGTTGTTGGCAAAGGTGGTACCGATGACTGGGATGTGTTTGGAGTATAATAACTGTGGAGTAGTGACTCCTGGAGGGCAGTAGGTAGGAGAGGAAGAAGAATCTCTATGAGGTTCATGAGGAAAATTGAGTCAGTCCCTGGGTCAAGGACATAGTTGTAGGAGACTGTTATGGCTTGTGTCTAGTTTTCCCTGCAAAGCCTCAGGCAGTCAAGGGGTGACTTCTGGAGCTTGTGATTGAGTATTGGGGGTGTGGATGCTGCACCTGCCCTGGGGCAGGTAATCTGCATTAGAATTTAAGGAGGGAGGAGAGGCTAGCTAGCTGCCTGAGCTGCCACCTCTCTCTTTGTTCTCTGCTCTTCACCTGCTGCCATCAAAGGCTGCTTTCTGCCTTGTGCCACTCTGCCTTGGAGTCAGCTGAGTAAGGATTGAAACTTCCAGTAACTGTGAGCTACATAAGCCTTTAATTCTTTAGTTTTGAGTGTTGAGTATTTGTCCCAGCAATGAGAGAAGAGTAACTGAGACAGAGACTTCACAGGGACAGTCAGGGGAATAAATAATGTCATTTCATTCCCTGCTTTGACTATGTGCTGGAACTTGCACTTCTTGCTCTTCATCCATTTGGAGTCCTCAGGACCAAAAGAGCTTAGCGATGTAGTCTCTATCAGCTCCTGGATGGGGAACAGGGCAATGAAGTGTAGGTACAAAGCAGAATGGAAGATATATTGCACAAGTCCAGATTTAGGTTGGAGGCTTGAGTGGGACCCAGTTTAGACCCAATAGAAAAGCTCCAAGATATTGCTGCTTGAAATGACCTATGGTTTCCTGAAGCCTTCAATATGGAGCTAAGACCATTATAAGGAAATTCCCTTGGTGACTAGCAATACTTCGCTTTTGTCACACTCTGAACAGGCTCTGTCTATCTAGGTCAGCTCTGGTTAGAAATCCCTAAATGTTCTGATTATCAGAGACGGATGCTAGAACTGTTGTTACTCTGATCCCTGACTCAATAATGTATGAAATATATCTAGGCATTAGAGGAAGGGTACAGAACTTGCCACACTGTGCTGTAAACACCACTCAACTTGTACTACAAACTGAATCAAGCATATGCATTGTTTCTAGGAACCCAGGGCTTTTTCTTTTTTTAGTTTTTTTTTTTTTTGTTGTTGTTGTTGTTGTTGTTCAGGGTCTCACTACACAGCTAAGACTCATAATGATCCTCCTGTTTTCAGCCTCCCTAGTGCTGGGATTATAGGTATGCACCACCATGCCTGGACTACATTGCTGGCTCAGCACACCCTGGGGGCAGGGCCAGTGTGGCATGTGGTGCTAGGGATCGAACCATGGCCTCTGTGCTTGCCTAAGGAAGCACTTAGTTTGCTGAGCTATCTTTCCAGCCTTTCAAGGTTTTTTTCTTTTTCTTTTTTTGGTGGAATCAGGGATTGAATTCAGACCCTTGTGCTTGCCAGGAAAGTGCTTATTCTACTGAGCCATCTCCCCAGCCCCCAAGGTCTTTTTCTGATGCATTGTTTTCTTGGGACACTTTTGGGATAATAAATAATTGCCACAGTTGAAGGCTATGTGCTGGACATTGCAGCTATTTTGTAATAAAATGAGATAATAAACCAGATTATGCTGGTTTAGAGTTTGTTCTGAACTCTAGGAGAGAAGCTACCAAGACTCACTGGGCAGATATTTCTTATTAGTTGGGGCATGTGGGATTATAAGTAAGTCTATTTGTCATCCTTCACTCTGAGTGTGTAAAAGAAAAACATGCCTGCGGAGCCTGAAGGAAGGTTTCTCGGAGGAAATCTCCTCTCTTGGTGAACAGAGCAGAAGCAAGGGGCAAAGGACTTCATGAGAAGGTGGCAAATGCTCCTCAGATTTCATTTCCAGGCAGAGCCTCAGCATATGACCCTGTTTAGAAATAGGATCTCTGTAAACAGCAAATTAAGAGACAGTCGTTCTCATGGGCAATCCCTAAATTTGGAATTTTATTCTGGGGAAAGGAGGAGGAAGAAGAGGGGGAGAAAGAAGGAAGAGGAGCAGGAGGAGGAAAGGAGGAGGAGGAAGAGGAGGAGGAGGAGAAGAAGAAGAAGAAGAAGAAGAAGAAAGAAAGAAAAACAGTAAGAATGACAAAGAAGGAAGACAACACACAGAGACTGGTCCGAGTGAGGTGGTCACACCCCAAAGACTGTCAAAGACTGCTAGGAGCCCCCAAAGCTGGGAGGCACAAGAGCTTCTCCCTCACATCCTACAGAAAGAGCCAACCACAATTTTATTTTTTGGCTCTGAATCTTCAAAATATGTAGACAATTTTTATTTGTACACTTCAGCGGTACACAATGACTACATTCATTGTGTGCAGTCAGTACACGTGAATGCCACATCTTAATTTGGTTTACTTTACTTTCTCCTCTTCTCCTCCCCCTCCATCTCTAGCTTCTCTTTCCCATTTTCAGAAGATTGATCTTTCTGTTTTTCATTACCTATTTTTATTTTGTTCTTTGAATTATTTGTACTTTGGGTTCATTGTACAAAAGAAACCAGGTAATATTTAAGCTTGTGTCTGGTTTATTTCATTTGTCATTTGGTTTTATACAAATGACTTAAATGTATTGTTTTAAAAAATTATTTATTTATGTATTTACTTATTTATTTGGTACAAGGTATTGCTATGCAGCTTGGACTCATAATGATTCTCCTGTCACAGCCTCCCCAGTACTGGGATTATAGGTGTGAGCCACCAGCTCGGTTTCAATGGCTGGCATGTGGTGCCAGGGATCAAACCTGGGTCCTTGCACTTGCCAGGCAGGCACTTAGACCACCGCACTATCTCCCTAGCTCTGTACTCTTCTTAAGGCAAAATAGTACTTTGCTGTGTATGAACAACACATTTCTCTTGTCCATTCATCTGTTGATGAACACACAGACTACTTGCAAGATTTAACTACCGTAGACATGGCTATGCACATACCACTGTAACATGCTGTATTTTATGCTTTCAGGTAGATACTTAGAAGAAGAATAGATGGGTATAATGGAATTACTATTTTTAGTGTTTTTGACAATTGTAGAAGAGTTACTTACCCCACTGTCTTGCTAACGTTTGTTATTATTTGATTACGTGCTAGTAGCTCTTTTTTTTTTTCCTGGAGTAAAATGGAATTTTAGTCTTGTTTTAATTTGCACTTCTCTTGTGACTAGAGATTCTGAACATCTTTTCATGTATTTATTGCCTACCCGTACTTTTTCGGAGATACATCTATTCATTTCAATCACTCATTTTTTTGATTGGGTCTTTTATCTGGGGAGGTCTCAATTTTTTCAGTCCTTTATATATTCTAGAAATTAGTTCTGTGAAGGAGGAGTAGCTGCCAAGCTTTTTTGTCCCCATTCTGCAGGTTGTTTCTTCACTCTATTGGTTGTTTCATTTGCTAGGCAGATACTTTTTAATTAGGCATGATCCAAGTTGGTGATTCTTTTCTTTTTAATTTATTGATTCTTGATGGTAATTTTTGTGCAACTGGAGTTCTGTTTGGACAGTGCTTACCTGTGCCTGAGGCTTCTGTGTTTCTGAGTTGCAAGGCAATAAATATTTGTTATTTTTGACCACCAGTCTGTGGCAATTTGCTATGGCAACCCCAGGGAACTAGAGCAACTCTAGAGGCCTTTAAAGGTAGCTATTGCAATGTGTACAGCAGAAGCAGTAGCTGGGTTGGAGCCCAGAGCCCAGTGTAAGGGCCTGAGAAGGACTGTCTGCAGCTGTAACCTATGAGTCCAGCAGTGAAATGCCCTTTGCCTGGGCTTGGGAGGCAGCAAAAGGGACAGCAACAGTCTTAGTTATAGCGTGTGGACTGACTTGCAGTGCCTAGAACTGATCTTTCTTGCTTGCCTAAATCCTTAGAAATCCTGTAGTGTTTGAATTAGGGGTGTGTTACACTTCAGGACAAAGATGTTGGACTTTCTGTTAACAAAGCCCCTGGGGGTTTGCTCGCACTGTTAACCATAACTGAAAAGAGCCCCTGTCATGTATTTATCTGAGGTAAAACTGACAGGGCTGACTAGGCCTTCTAACTTAGGATAGGCTAATTCATGTGTGGGATTGCCAATGGAAGCCTGGAGAGACAAGGTCAGGTGTTTACTGTCATAGTCTGGATTTAACTCAAGCCTGAATTCAAAGCTTGTGCTTCTCATGGCTATGGTTTCTTGCCTACCAGCTGGCATAGGAAGCTACCAGATTATCATAATCTCACATAGGAGATGGCTTCAGCATGCCAAGGATGGAATAGACCAGGAGTGTGTGTGCTGTGCCTGAGCTGGAAGCACAGTCTGAGCATGGACAGGCACAGGCTGGAAACACGAAGAGCTTGGGTGGAGTTGGAAACCAGATGTGGGGTGGGCCAGATGGAGACAGCCTCAGGGGATGGTGACAAGTTGGAACCACAGGGTGCATAAATCCAAATGCAGCAGCTACAGAGCAAGCCTGGCTCACACAGGACTGGGTTGTCATGGAAACAGAGGCAGCTTCAAGGCCAAAATCTGAAATACAAAACAGGTCAGAATGAGACAATATTCAAAACCACAGCTGGAGCAAAAGGAGTGCACAGAGAGGGCCTGGGCGCCAGCTTTGCTTTGGAAGCCGGGATGTTGCCTGGCTGCTTTGGTTCCTCCTCACTGCACAGGAGGAGCTGTCTGCTTCTGGAGTGCTTGAAGGCTCTCTCTCCTCTGGCAGGCTGATAGCCTTTCTGTCACCTTCCTTCAGCTCTCTTGCCAGCCCCTGCTTGATTGCATTCAGTGAGAAGGCTCCAGCACAATGGTACATCTCTAAACTGTCTCACCATCATCATAGCTGGGATCTAGGGTGTCTCCCACTGGCCTGTGCCTTCAGAGGTGGGCTTTGTGGAAGGTGCTTGGGTCACAGGTGTGCTTTGCTCCTTGGGGTTAACTGTAGGTAAGTGTGAAGGTGTGTGCTGGTAGGAGGAGCAGTCTGTTCTCGGAGACCCTATTGGGCGCTGGGGTTGACCTGGGAGAGTTTATCTCCCACCTCTGGTCCTGCCTTCTGTCTCTGTTATGTGGATGCTGCAGGCTGAGCAGCTTTTCCCTGGATGTCTCTCCACCATCCTGTTTCTGCTTTGGTTTCCACCATGGTCAGAAACCGAGACCCAATTCTCCTTGAAGTGGTGGGTGTTGGGTGGTTCAGAGCAACTAGAAAGTGACTAAGATAACTACCACAGAGTGTTTCCTTTCATGGGACTAAATCTGGGCCCAATCAACAGCAAGTTTCCTCTTTCTCCTGACATAGGCCCGTATTTAGAGCCAGAAACTGGCTGCAGGAGCTCTTTAAGGGCTCCAGGTGAAAACAGCCTAATTCAGATTACAGTGCTAAAGAATCTGCATTTGGAAAATCCCCCCAGGTTCCATGTGGTCCTCATTAAAGTTCTGTTGGTTCTACCTGCTGAATATTTGCACAAACAGACAGGAGCCATGGCCCCTTCTCTCCTGATTTTCCTGATGTGGCTTCTGTTGTTACTCTGCACAACGCACACTTTTCACTGATCCTCTCGCTGCCAGGCTCTCTCTTAATCCATTCTGCTTCCAGCTGCCAAAATAATCTTTGGGAATTACGCTTATGCCCATGTGCTCCTTGGTTACTGTCTGGCTCTCTGCTCTTTTTCTACTGCAGTGCTAAGTGAAATAATAGATACAGAGGAGCCAAAGGTGTGCTAGTCCCTGGGAGCTGGGCCCTGCCCACCCCTCTTGCTCCTGCGTCCTGGACAAGCCAGCTTCCTGCCTTTTCAGTACTGCACTCCTGCTTGCTTTTCCTTCAGCTGAGATTGTTCCTTTCCTTGCCTGATGAATTTATCATTTATCCTTCTAGTTCAGCTTGGTTTTGGGCTTCACATCAGGGTTACCCAAGCCTCTTTGGAACTACATATTAAAAAAAAACTCATTATTATTTTTTGATGTATTTTGGTACAGGGTCACACTATGTAGCTCAGACTCCTAGTGATAGTCCTGTTTCAGTCTCCCCAGAGCTGGGATTACAGGGGTGCGTTACCATTCCTCAACTTGGTGGCTGGCTCAGCATGCCTAGGGAGGGACGTTAGTACTGGGGATCGAATGTATGACCTTGCACTTGCCTAGGCAGGTGCTTAGTCCACTGAGCCATCCCTAGAACCACAGTTTTTTTTTTTTTTTAATGACATTTTGTCTTTGTTGTTCTGGTGACTTTTTACTTCGAGGGCATTTTGACTTCAAGAATATTTTTATGTTTTTTTTTTTTTTTTGTATTGGGAATTAAACTTTTTTAATTAAAGGCTTAAAGCCTTTTGCACTGGGCTATGTCACTGGTCTTGTCTTGTCTTTTCTCTTTTCTTTTCTTTCTGAGATAGGGTCTCCCTAAGTTGCTAAATTACCCAAGTGAGGCTCAAATTGACAACACCCCTGCCTCAGCCTCCCTGAGTACTGGGATTACAGCCATGCACCACCATGTCCTGCTTATCACTGTCATTCAGTCAGGCTTCACACTGTGAATGCTGCCAGAATCAAACTGGAGCTGTGTGTATCGAATTGGCCAATGTGAGGAATTATTATAAGAACTGTCTGATGGCAGAAAATGTTCAGATAAGCTGCTTCACTGAGATTGTCTCCCAGCAGCAGCCAGTGTACCCAGTGAGCAATGGTAGAACTCCTGCAATGAGGAGCTATGATGGAGGAGCTTTATTTCAAAACAGCTTCCATGAAATTCTCCCTTTTGTCTTTAAAAGCTTCTCCTTGCCCCACCATCCTGAGAAGCATAATATCCATCACAGTGTACCTTTCCCAGATTATGAGCCGCTACTCATTTCTGGCATAATCTCATCATTTCTTTAGAAATCATTTGATTTCTGTTATTATTTTCAGTGGAGGACTTTGGTGGATGTGAAATAAAGAATCATTACATCTTCAGCTTTAAAAACTCTCAAGGCATTGATAAAACAGTGACTTCCAATACTGACGTTCACAGTATTTGCTGATATAATTTCCCCTGGAGGTAGAAGCCAGGAGAAAGGGGAAGTATAGATTAGGGGTGGGGGAGGATGAGATTGAGGTTTGCAATAGAGACTGAGGTGGAGGAAAGACCCACAGTGGAAGATCAGGGCCAGCAGAAGGCCCAGAGGCTTCTGCTGATACAGAGTGTAGGTTTTATTATACTCTCTATAATGTTGACATAATTATTCCAAGTTAGGTGTTGTGGGTGGAATTTTATACCTGCAGAAAAGTATTAATCCCCAGTAGTGATAGATAGATGAGTTCTTATTTGGAAACAGCCTTTACAGATGATCACAGTAAGGTGACTCCATTAGGATAGATCCTAACTCAATGACTGTCTTTCTAAAGGGGGACATCAGGCACAGAGACAGATATCCACAGAAGAGAGACCATGCGGGGAGATGAAGAGAAGAGAGATGAAGACAGTTAATAGTTTGAAATGTGTCTATTTTGGGCACAGATGAGAAGTTCTCTGACGTCAAAGCTTCACTCTTTATTTCTGCATTCTCAGTACCCAGCATACTGTGTCTACATAATTTAGGAACAAATAAACCACAGGGCTTGGAAGTGCTGAGAGTGGACTGGCTAAGCAGTTGCCCTGAGTCATAGGATATCACATTAAGATCTGAACTCTGCTTTGTCCTCAGGACACTGTATCCTTGCAAAAGCTCTATCCAATTCACTGGCAGTGCTTTCTTCTTCAAGCTAAATATCTATAGCTCTCCATTCATTCTTTATGTCACACATTCCCAAAGCTTGTACACTGGTCACTCTCCTTTGGGTAGATTTCATCTTAGGGACAGTTGACAGAGCATAGTGTCCCCTTACCTTCCTTGTCAGGGCCTTATGACTGGGGGTTGAGCCCAGGGTCTTCACATTGAGCCACGTCACCAGAATCTTTTTCATTTGAAACAAAGTCTCACTAGGTCAATGAGTTGCTCAGGCAGCCTTGAACTTGTGTCTATTCTGCCTCAGCCTCCCAGAGTGCTGGGATTATAGATGTGGACCATTATTCTCATCTCATTCTGGTTCACTGAGATACTTTTGTAAGTCAATTTATTATCTAGACAATATTCATAATATTAGGCCTTTCTCTGTCTTGCAGCATCTGAAAAATGTAAGAGTATTATGTTTTCGAAGCACTGCTAAAAATATCAGACAGCTGGACATGTAGCCAGCAGAGAACAGCTGGATTGTCAGTCATCCACCTTGTACTTCATCTGTTTATTTTTCCTCTGTCACCTTGGTGCATGTAAATATAACACTGGAAAGAGTAAAGCATTTTTAATACGATTTCAGCCCAGCAGAGATGGCACACACATGGGTAGCTGACAGACTCCTGTGGGTTGCAGGTGCTTCCTCACACAGCCTTGCGTCCATTCTCCGTGGTGTGTGTCTGGTTAGAGTGTCCCCGTGGATCTCTCCTCAGGTAGCCGTGTTAGTGGCACCTGGTGGAGTGACATCTCTCTGTTCTTAAATTTCCGAGATGTGGAAAAAAGTGATTCAACTCCCTACTTACTTTCTTATCCTTTTTCAGAATCTTATCAATGAGAATTTTAGATAGAAAACTGGCTAACTTCTTCTTAGGTACCCACTAATTTTAGAGGCATTATGATTAACTTGGTGCATATCGTAGCAATTCGGGCCAGTGTGGAGGCGCATGCCTTTGGTCTCAGCCCTGAAGGGTGGACAAAGGAGGATCCCTGCGAATTTGAGATCAGCCTGGGCTCCATACTAGTTCGAACTAGGGTGTATAGAGCTCTCTTGGGTTTATTTCACCTCTGTTCTCTGTGTTTCACCTCTTTCTCTGCCCAAAGTAAAATATCTTTTTAAAAATGTATTTGGTACAGGGTCTCACTATATATCTCGGGCTTATAGTGATCCTCCTGTTTTCAGCCTTTCCAGTGCTGGGATACCCAGATTTGGTAGCTGGCTCAGTGCACCTGGGGAAGGGCTAGAGTGGCATGTGACTCTGGGGATTGAACCCTTGTCCCTTCAATTGTCTAAGCAGGTGCTTAGTCTGCTGAGCTGTCTCACCAGCCCACTGTGCTTATCTTATTTAACCTTCTCTATGCTTAAATTTCCTTATCTACAAACAGAGGACATTCATACCTTGTATTGTCTGAATATTAACTAAATCAAGGGGTGTTATGGACTATTATATACTAATGTTAATCCCAATGTCCTCTTCAAGGGCATGTCCCCATGACCTAACGTCCTACCTCTAGGTCCCGCCTCCTAAAGATTCTATTGTCGCTTGGAAGGGCCAGGGGCTGGAGAGCAGTCCTTTGGCATGCAGGCCTCTGAATGACTAAGATCCCAAACCCAGTGCTAGCATATACGTGGCACTAGCATGGTCTGCATCATGCTTATTTAAGCCTAGAACATTTATATCTTTTAGTATCACTGAGTGTCTGCTTATGCAATACTTCAGTTTTTCTTAACTCTGCTAACCTAAGAGCTTAAGGCTCTTGTCCATCTTGGCATGAGCATGAGCTTATTGAAGTAACTCCACACAGCTAAGGGATACCTCCAAATAAATGGATTGTTCATCTAATTACCCAAGTCCTTTCCCTTGGACTTGATTCACTCTTCAGAACTGACTTACTCTTCTAGTGGGCATCTGGGAGAAGTGAAATTCAAGAGCAGACAATCTCAATAGAAAGCAGCCACACTTTCCTGAAATTGAAGCTAAAAAACATAGTCAAAAGCTATGAGGTCTTCCAAATAGAGACTAATTTTGGTGAGGTCTAACATGCATTATTAACCAAATAGGAATGTTTCTTTAATATTTGTACTTTTTTTGCCCAGCACACACATTTAAGGTAGTAAGGAAATTGTTCTTCCATTGAATTGGCTTTTGTAGTTTTCATTTATTTCAATTTGCCCACTTGCTCTTGCTCTTTTTATTTACTTGTCCCCAAAAGCTGATTCTTTTTAAAGTAAGAAAGGGCAGTGGGGGGGGGGCAGAGAGATGGCTCAGTGGAATAAGTGCTTCCATGGCAAGCGCAAGGGCCTGAGTTCAACCCCTGGTTCTGCCAAAAATAAGAAAACAAAGAAAGGGCAGTGGTATTGATTGGCAAACCTTATGCATTCACTGATATGCAAATTTCTGTAATAATGCCTGATGTCAACAATGAAAATTTAGTTCTTTGGATAAGCATTTATGGTACACTTTGAAAATTTTTCACTGGTACAAAAAACATAAAGATAATGACCATCGAAATGAAATCAAATCATAACAAATGCTAGTGGGGCTTCAGGGGAAAAGCAACCTTCTATGTTGTTGGTGGGAATATAAATTAGTTCAAGCACTTTGGAAATTGGTATAGAAGGGCCAGCCAGATATCTCAGTGCACTGAAGAGCCTGTTTAGGCAGATGCAGGGACCAGGGCTCTTTTCCCAGATGCCCACCAGCGTGCCATGCTGGCCCTGCCTCTGGGGTGTGCTGAGATGGAGATTGAGACTGGGCATGGTGGTGCACGTCTGTAATCCCAATTCTTGGGAGTCTGAAAGTAGGAAGATCAGTGTGAGTCTGATCTGTGTAGTGAGACCCTGCAGACCCTGTACTAAATACATTAAGAAAAAAAAAAAAAGAAATTTGTGTGGAGATATCCTCAAAAAACTAAAACTGGAAATTCCATTTGCCTCAGAGGAAGCCCTTCTAAGAATCTTCCGCTGAAAGTTAAAGACATCATGTTGCAGCACTCCATGCATATCAATGTTCATAGCAGGGTAATTCATACCAGCTTGATCTTGGACGCAGCCTACCTGTCCATCAGCATGAATGGGGAAAGAAGCCATGTTCTTTGCACACAGTGGAGCACTACTCTGCCAAAGAAAAGATAAACTTGAGGCATGTGCAGGTAAATGAATGCACCCTGAGTCCATAGCATTAAGTGAAACAAATCAGACACACAAGCTTAAGTGTCACATGGCTTCTTTTACATGAGAAACTGAAATGATAAATAAAGAGCCAAATACAAGAGAGATAATGTGAATTAGGGAGACAGATCTTTCTCAAATGTGAAGCAGGCCAAGAGAAGGAGGGAGGGGGAAAGGAAGAGGGGATGAAGACAGGAATGAAGACGGTTATGGGCATGTTCCAGCTGCACATGTGGAAGGTGAGCATTATGTACTGCAAACACAAACTACTAAAAATAGGAAACAAAGCTGTGCATGTTAGTGGGTTACCATGCAGTATTTGATACATGTATATATTATATAATATTTATATCATGTTAGGCTTATTTATCCCCTAGAACATTTATCAGTTCTTTGTGGTTCAAACTTTCTTTTCTTTTCTTTCTTTCTTTTTTTTTTTTTTTTTAACATATTTAGTATAGGGTCTACAGGGTCTCGCTACACAGATTGGACTTGAAGTCGTCCTCCTGTTTTCAGCCTCCCAAGTGCTGGGATTACAGGTGTGAGCCACTCTGCCTAATCTCATTCCCCATCTCGTATGTCCCAGGGTTGGGGCCAGCATGGCATGCCAGGGATTAAACCCCAGTCCCTGTGGTCCACCTAACCAGGTACTTTAGTCTGCTGAGCTATCTGGCTGGCCATCTTCTCAGCATTTTGAAATGTACAGTGTAATTATTATCTGTAGCCACTGTACTAGGCCATAGTAGTATAGAGCTTCTTGATCCATCTAGCTGTAACCTAGTCCCCCCTGGTCAAACTCCCTGTTTTCCAAATTGTGTACTTTTTAACATGTAGCTGTCATGCTAGAATCTAAAGATTACTAAGTCTTCCATTTTTTCCTCAGAGCAATTAAAAGCCAAGAGAGACAATTTAAGGAAAAATATTGTGAGTGAACAGATAGGGCAGGGTACAAGGATTTAAAAGGGGCTGGGAGAATAGTGGATGGAGGTAATAATTTGTTTCGGGGGGGGGAAAGAAAATTGGAAAAGGAAGACAAGGGCCTAATTGTGAGGGCTTGATTGTAATTATTTTACATGCTATTTTCTATTTCATAATTGGTCTAATACACGAAGTGTCAGTTCTCATTGAAGAAAACACTAAAATAATGGAACTCTGATGAGATGAAGTCAGTGCTAAATAGGTTTTGAAATGTGTATCTATTAGTTTTCTCAGTATTCTATTTGCTTGTCTAACACATCGTTATTTATTAATTAGTGATGAAAGCACTCTAAGACTTCTAATTAATAGCTTCAAGATTGACAGCTCAAAAGTTAGGACTCCATTTGTTTCTAAATTTTAAGTTTTTTTTTTTTTTTTTTATCTCTGTACCATTTGATTGCCATCTGCAAATCTTCACCAACTTATTTTGTGTCACAGTACCTGAGTAGGAAGGAACCTAGAAAAAGTATTTGGGACCACAGCAAATAAAGAACAATACTGAGCCTGCCTGCATGTTTTAAGCAACAACATTCAGCTTCCAATTAATATGAAAGATGGACAAAATATAAAATCTTTATTAACACAGTAGCCCAAATATTAACTTCCTTCTAGAGAACGTATGAGACTTACATGCTGATTCCCAGCCTGGGATCTCTTCTGACTCAATCGTTCCTTCTCTCTGTTTTCCTCCCACAGTCAGATCTCTGGCTCCCTATGTTGGGTACCTAGGGGGCAGGTGGCCTCCGTGAATCAGGTAGCACATGATCACTTCCCTTCAAGATCAGAGCTTGCATTACTCACTTATTTATCACATCCACTAGATCTCCCTGTTGGCACCCCCCACTTTATCTCAAGTGAAGCAAGCTAGATAATGAGGAACAGAGTAAACTTCTTTTCTCCCCAATGATTTCCTTACATCTGGTCTATTTCCACCATCTCTTCTTTTTCCTAATGCATTTACTGGTAAGTCTACAGGCTTTGAGTTACGTTGAATATTTGGTTATTAATTTAAAAGCTATTAGCAATCTGCTGAAAGCTGAATAGCTTAGGTTGGGCATCAACACTACAAGATTTGTGTTTGAGACTGGATGTGAGGTTGTTCACTTGTTCATTCACTCATTCATTTAGTGATCACATGGGGATTACTCATAAGGTGTTGAGCTAGCTGGCATTACCTTTATTGAAGCTGGAGAAAAGGCCAAGAGAGTTGCTTAAAACTAGCTTAGTCCTTAGTAGTTTTTTTTTTTTGTTGTTGTTGTTGTGATAACCGAAGTATAGGTATTAGGTCTATCCAAATTCATGCAGTATGTCTAGGATGCACAAAAGTGATCTTGTTCTTTTAATATACTCCCCTAGGGGCAGACTGCAATGTATAAAACATATTTAACAAGGCAGAACAAGACAGGATGTCTATGTCCATGTCTATGCCTATGTCCATGTCTATATCTATGTCTATGTCTATATCTTCTCTTTCTCTCTTCCCTCTATCTTTATTCTCTATCATCTTTATCTGTATTTGTGTCCTATCTATAACCTATCTATGTATCCACCTATGTACCTATGTATGTATGTATGTATGTATGTATGTATCTATCTATCTATCTATCTATCTATCTATCTATCTATCTATCTATCTATCTATCTATCTATCTCTTCTAAATTTTTATTGCTCTAATGCAAATTACAAGTGGGAGACATATTTAGGTATGGATAGGCAATAGAGTTTACAGTTCATATTCATCTGTAGTGTGCAGGACTCCAACATGCCATCCTTGATGTTCAGTAGAGGCTGAGTCATATTTTAATAGCCTGGACTCGACCTCTGAAGTTTTATGGCAGGAAGCAATTCCACATTGGCAGGAACCTGAATTGAATGCCCTGTAGATCATTTCCACATATGAATTTCCGTTGCACAAAACAAATCCATATTCATTCCAATGATCTCTCCTTCATTCTTTTCAAAGTCCCAAGTGGAAAAGATTAGAGTCAAGTTTCCTGTCATAAATTACTCAATTTTAATTCAGTAAATTTGCATAAGCCCCAAACACCAAGCTCCCTACAAATAGTTGAAATAAATATAGCATTTATGTATCACTTTATCTATTCATAGATTTTCAAGTTATAAATTAGCTGGCTTTTGTAGAATACATTGATGAGAAAGGTCAGAGTCAATCTCTGCAGCCGGGATGGAACCAGAAGCTCTGTGCTCCTTGATGAGCTCAAGATCCATAAACAAATCCAGGAAAAGATCAGGGGGGCCAAGGAATAAAATAGAATTCCAGAGCGGCTGAATTTAAAATGAAATAAACTTTTAGAAGGACGTCTGGATATGAGGATTTCTGTCTAGCACAAGGTCCAAACATCAGTCTGTGTTTACCCCATACTCAACCTGACATTTGATATTTTGACTTGGTGATAAATTTCTCAGAGGGACTCCAAGGAACCTTGCCCAGAGATTGAATGGACTTAGTGGCATTTGGTTGTATATGCTGGAAGAGTCAAGACAGGTCTATAAATCCCTTTCTTTCACCTTCATTTCATTCAACTTTGCTCCATTGCTTTTGCTCATCAAGCTTTCTCCCCTTTTCCTTATTCCTCCATTTCCCCACAGAATATTTATTTTTTAAGAGTGTGAAGAATTTCTTGAGGGAAAGAAAGCTTCTGTTTGAGAGGGACAGAAGAGCCCAAGAAAGTGGGTTGTCCCTCCCCACAGCACTGTACGTCACGCCATTGTATTTGTTTTATCCATTTCCATGTTTTTGAAATAGCCTCTCTCTGTGTCTCTCTTGCCTACACCCATCTGTCTTCCTTCTCTTGAATTTTCTCCCCCAGAAAGCCTTTTAAGATCTGTTAGTCTCTCCCTCACCTCAATTCTTATTTTTTGTTGATTATCTATTGTTCTATAATGTACACCACACAAATTTATATTTAACTTTTCAAAGTTTTTAATGAGTTCATTGCTTTTCCTTCAAAAGCTGTAAGCTTGTTTACAGCAGGGACCACATGTTACACTTTTTTTAGCCTCTTGAATGGGCTTCAGTGGGCCAGCCCTGTTGACTAATTATATTGCTTTTGCGTTTCTTCATGTCGAGATTGCATTGTATTATTTGAAGTTTTCAGTTCAAATGCTTTTAGAATAATTTCATAACAGTATGGATCTTGCCAGATACATTAAAATAAAATATATGGAAATAAAAAGTCTTTTAGTATTATGGCCAGTGCATTCTATGTTTTATAGATTGTCAATTTCCCAAGTATTTATTGCACTGATGTAAAATCACACCAGTTACTAAAATAATAACAATAAAATATATTTAGAGTATATGTGATTTTCATGTCTACTTTAATAGTGCAAGTTATGAACACTTTTATAACTCATCATAAGTGAAGAAATATCTTAGATTTCCAAAAAAATGTGGACTTCAAGAGGAGTCTAAACAGGAAAAATTACAAATATCTTCCTTAGCTCTGTAAGATTTTAGTTTTATTCATAATAATTTTGATATTTTCATAATGATTACTTAATTAATACAAGGTTGCAATTGCTTGTTTCAGTACTTTAATTATTTCTAACTTATAGTAACTTATATGAATACCTGACTTATTTAAGCAAATGATCAGTCTGTTGACGATAGTCAGGAAAATTGGCTTTTCTTAAAATTCTTGATGGCCTTAAAATGTGGAAAATAAGGACCAGGGAGATAGCTCAGTAGAATAAGCACTTGCCTGGAAAGTGCAAGGGCCTGAGTTCAATCCCAGGTTCCACAAAAAAAGGATGTGGAAAATATGAAATTTTTAAATTTTCCTAAATAGAAAGATAGCTGTTTGGTTAGTTAGAATGTTCAAAATTATGTATTTAGAGCAAAATATGTTCATTTTTAGAAATGAAAAAATAGAAGAAAATATAAAAAAGAAGATAAAAATTACCAGGGCTGGGAAGATATCTCAGTAGAATAATTGCTTGCCTGGCAAGTGCAGGGTCCTAAATTCAATCCCTTGTACCACAAAAAAAAAAAAAGATAAAAATTAAAAATTATCCATGATTTTACTATCTGAGAAAACTTGTATTGATAGTTTGGATTCCTACTTTCTAAAAACTCAGTATTTGACCATATGCATAAAATATTTGATATTTTTGTTCATGAAAATAATACATACAAATACTTATAAAATATAAAGATATAAAAATATGAGGCCAATTTAATGTAAATGTTTGCTTCAAGGAGTCTAGCTTCTAGCTGCACTTGCTGAATTTTAGTTTTTACTGTTGCATTTTGATACATAATTGCTGATTCTTACCCTTGAGGTGGGGATTGATTTTATTTAAAATATTTTGAAGCCTTCTGGATAGATTGTTCAGCACAGGATAGAACATATGCTTTAGCTAGAATTAAGGACCAAATAATCATTCATTGAAAATTTTTCATGAATTTTAAGTGTTTCAGAAACATTCCAGATTGACAGATGCTGTTAATGTAGAAGACATCAGATGCATTGCGAAGTACAGAGAAAACCTAGCTGTTGTGAGCACACTCAAGAGCAGGCAAAAACTATAAAGCCCTCAGTACATGTGTTGGGAAAAGATTCTCAGCAAACAGAAGAGGGAGGCTGAGTGTCGTAATGACATAAAAATTGCACTGCAGTGGGTCAACAGGAAGCATAAATAAACACTGGCGGTAAACAACAGAGATTCTTGAATTTGTAATTTTGAAAAGATTACTTGTGCATTATTGAGTATCTAGCCTGTTTTTTTGAAATATATACTTGTACTGGAGATGGCTTAAAATAATAGACAAATATGAATATAACCAGGAACATTAGGCAACAAGATCCAAGTAAAAGTTCCTTTAGGTTTGATGTATACATCCATAGCATTTTTGATATTAAACAAACTACAAAACCTCACAATCTAACTTAGGGTGAATCAAATACAGATGAGATTATAAAGTGAGTCTCTGTACTCACATTCATTGAACACCTTCTTTTTAGTTTCTTTGTGCTGTTGTAACAGAATACTTGAGATTGGGTAATTTATACAGAACAGAAATTTTTTTCTAGTGCTCTTGGAGGTCGGAAGCCAATTCAGACTCCAAAGAGGCCTCCTCTCCTGAGGAGGGAGCTGTGCATTCACATGGAGGAAGGGAGAAGAGGACAGGAGGTGATGAAGGCTTTCTGTCAAGCCTTTTCCAAGGGATCCCAGTCCTACCTGGAGCGAGGCACCCAAGCTGCCCAGTAACCTCCAAAAGCTCTTCTCCAGGCAGGCACAGGGGCACAGGCCTGTGAATCCAGCAGTCTGGAGGCTGAGGCAGGAAGATCATCAGACATAGCAAGGAAGAACTACAAAGCAAGATCCCGTCTACAGTCAAACCAAACCAAACCGAACCAAACCGAACCAAACCGAACCAAACCAAACCAAGCCAAGCCAAACCAAACCAAACCAAACCAAACTAAACCAAACCAAACCACGAAGCACAAACCCAAAGGCCCTCCATCCCAATACTGCCACATTGGTTATTACCTACATTTTAGAGTGAACACATTCAAGCCTTTCATCTCTATGCCACTCACATTGTATTATAAAGCACTTTGCAGAAGTAGGTTTCCAAGATGTTCCTGTTTCTTCAGTACTGATCTTCTCTGATAGATATAATATCCACGTTGGTTCCTAAGGGGAGATCCACTCCTTCTCTCAAGCACAATTTCTGAATTAGCTTACTCAACCAATATGTTTAGATGAATGAAGACAGTGAAGCCTTTAGAGTGTACCAGGTAAAGGGAAACGCTGTGCACAGCCACAAATAAAGCTTTGGTCATAAAGGGCGCCGATCGGTTCGGGAGCTATCGAAAACTGGTGCTTGAGAGATATTTAAAAGCACCAAAGCACCAAATCCTGTACCATGCTGTGGAACCCCATTCTCGAATTGGTCCTCGTGAAACATGAAGGGCATCAGTGCAAAATTGTTATAGGAAAGTAATAAATTCCTCTATGTGCGTAACAATAGTGTATGTAATAATTCTTCGTGTGTGTGTGTGTGTGTGTGTGTGTGTGTGTGTGTGAGAGCTGTGAGACATAGAACTTGGGTCTATAGCCAAATTATGAAGGTACAGAATTGAGGTATTTAACAGTAAGCAAATCTTAGCTCCAGAGATAGGAGAAAGAATGATTTAGTAAGAAGAGTAATACAGGGTACTACTGTGTAGAAGGAAAGGGGTGGGATAATTTAATAAGTTTAATTATATCCCAGTCCCCAAACAAAGTTCCTCTAAAGAGGAAAATCACCTGAAGAGCAGCTGTGGAGGGCAGGGACTCATTTCTGCAACCTACTGGGATTGTGCAACCTCCCTGTGGATCAGAACCAGCTTGGCCTCTACAGAGAGTCAGCTGTGTCTTCACCCACAGCGCGAAGAGGGGAGCCAAAGCAATTACCTTCCTAATTTATCTAAAAAAACCAAAATTACACAAATAGTTTTCTTATTTCCCCTTTCATTATCCAAGTAGGGGGTGCAATGTGATTACATTTCTAAGGGAATCATTTTCCTTCTTTATATTTTGCCTCTCGTATACAAGCTCTTTCTCCTATCTCTGGAGCTGAGATATACTTACTGTTAAATACCTCAGTTCTGTATCTTCATAATTTGGCTATGGACCCAACAAGTTCTGTGTCTCACAACACACACACACACACACACACACACACACACACACACACACACACACACAGAATTATTACATACACTATTATTATGCACATAGAGAAATTTATTACTTTCCTGTAATAATTCTGTACTGATGCACTTCATATTTCATGAGACCAATTTAGGAATGGGATTCTATATCATTGTACAAGATTCAGTGGAGGGTTATGCAATTTTGTTTTACTGAGTAGATTCTATGCTCCTTGATGGGGGGGGTCATGTTGTATATTTTTCATTTCAATTTTTCTTTTTTAAATAATTTTATTGAGAAACAAATAGCCATGAGACAGTTTCAAAACAGATTAGGACAGTTTCTATAATTAATGCATTACATATTGTTGTCTTAATCGTTATTCATTGTACAAGATACAGTTATGATATCCTGTCCACAGATACTATTAGAACAAATCTTTCTATTCATTGAATTCAAGCATCTTAACAGTTAAAAAGATACTAGTTCCTTGGTTGGTTTTAGATGACATCAGGCACATTCAGGATGGTATGGCCATAGCTTCCTTGGCTCTTTTTAATAAAGTACTTCTGAAATTAAAATCTCAGTGCAGTTGTTTATCTTTTAGCTAGGTGAAGGTTACAGTGTCTCCACGCAGGGAGGCATGGAGTGTTTCTTGACCTCTTCTGGGCCATATAGGAAGAGGAAAATGGTAGGCTGGATGGGGGCTCTGAAGATGGCTATAATAGTGTCTTGGTTCTTTAAATTGCTATTCTTTGAATGTCCTTTCAGCATTTATTTAAATATGTTGCAACTAAGGAGAGAAAAATAAAACCAATTCTGGAAGTTTTTAGCTTCTCCACAATAATTATCAGGAAATAAGTTTTGGACTGAAAGTTGGTTTCCTCTCTTAGCAAAATAAAAAAGAAAAAAACCCAAAAGCTCAGCGACTACTCGGATGCAGTTTCCTTGGGAGAAACAGCATCTGCAGAGCTGGAAGGATGTCTCTCTTCCCTCCATCCTTCCCCCATGCCCACCTTCTCAGTTTATTCCTGCCATTTATAAGCAGTTTTCTCTCAAAGAGTTCAAGTAAAACAAATTTCCTCACCTCATTCCTGTGTGGTGACACAAAGTGACTCTTGAGACACAGTGACCTCGTGTACTTGCCAGCAATCTGGCTCCCAGCGATTTGGCTCATGGCACTCTGATGTGAAAATCTTGGGTAAACCAGTTTGCTTCAGGACACGGCTGACCTGTGCACTCCAGCGTAATCAACATCCCCGACACCATCTCAAGTCTCCCTAACCTTTGGAGACTTTTTGGAGAGGCACAATGTGGAGATGAAAAGTAGGAACTGCTTGGATGGTGATTATTTTTTTTTTCCTTCCTCTCTGGGCTTTCTCTGGGAAGACCGACTTTCTGAAGAATTTGCATCCTGCAATAAATGTGGTGTGGGGTGGAGTACTGCTGCAGGTGTACCATACCCCAAGGCTCCTGGAGGTTAAGTTCTTAGCAACATGTAATTGGAAGCTAGTAATAGCAGGGCCACTGAGAAAGTTGCATTCAGCTTCTTTTATAAAAATTTACATTGTTAATCCTTAATCATAATTCTCAGCATTAAACCATGTTGGATGGAATCTCCATTAGCATCCTCTGGGCTTTAGAAGCAATTACCTTTAAAAATGGAATTGTGGTTCACACACAAATAGGAATGATCTTTAAAGCAAATTAAAAAAAAAGGCTCTAATTGCAAATCTATTCAATTTACAGACAGAGAGAATTAACCTTTGGTTCACTGGTAAATAAATATGCAGAGAAATAATAATCCACAATTTAATTATATGAACAAAGTTTTTCTTATAAGCTTTAGGCCCTTTTGATTACAGTCTTCATATAATTTCACTTTTTGAATTTTAGAAGGTTTAAGAAATTAGTGTGCAGGAAGAAAACAATACATTCTGAGGTAAAGCCCAGTTTCTTGTCCCCATTTATTATGTCTGGAGACTGTTAGATCACAGGGGGATTAATTTGGCAACAAGAAGACTGAAAAATCCTTCACTTCACACTGTTTTATTGTTTTAGAAACCTTCGTCATGTACAGCATCCTGGACTTTATAGCAGTTTAATAGAGAGCCTCCACCACTCCCCCAAATCCACTTGAGAAGCAGCACTGTTTGTGATTTCTCAGACAAATGCACACCAGCCAGTCCATTTCACTGAACATTGCACTTACATAAAACTCACTTTTAGGAACAATTTATAGACAACTGAACTTCATCAAATGAAGATATTGAGACTTGGGTCTTTGAAAGTAATACATTACAAAATCTGGCTTCCCCATTTTTTATTAGTATCATTCCTTTTTTAAATGTATTTAATACAGGGCCTCACTGCACAGATGGGACTTGTAGTGATCCTCCGGCTTTCAGCCTCCTGAGCGCTGGGATTACAGATGCGTGCCACCACGCCCAGTCTCATGTGCTGTCTCAGCGCCCCCTGGAGGTGGGGCCAGCATGAGTATCATTCTTTTTCTCTCATTACTGGGACCACCCCAAATTGAGGAAGGAAAGGTTCATTTAGCTCATAGTTAGTGGATGTTTCAGTCCATACTCAGCTGGCTCCAAGGCAGAGTGGCACGGGGCAGAGGGGAGCAGTTCACGGTGATGACAAACAGCAGAGAGCAAAGCGGAGGAGTAGCAAGCAACAATGGCCATAGAGAGCAAGTCTATCCCTCTTAAGTTGCATTCAGGTTATCAGTAGCACTCACAGCCCTAATCCCAGTGCTGGATCATGAATTATTCACAAAGTCTAGAAGGCCTCCCTATGACTACTGCAAGAAGCTTTGGGGGGGGGGGACAACTAGACACAAACCATAACGCCTTTTATTCCTAAACTAAACATTACACTATAATTACTATAAGTGGAAGTACTGAAATGATCTAGAATTCATGACCAGTTTTGCTAGCTGGTGTCTTATTAAACATCAGCACTATATTCTTTTTTAAAAAAAATTAAATGATTATTTTTTTATTTTTTATTTTTCCATAATTTTATTGAAGAACAAATAGCAACGAGACAGTTTCAAATCAAATTAGTAGGACAGATTCAATGATTAATACGTTGCATATTCTTAGTGGTGATTTGTTGTACAAGGTGCAGACATGATATTCTACTTATAAACACTATTACAGCAGATTCCTCTATTCATTGAATTAAGAGGATGTAGCTGTATACCTATCTTTTTTTTTTTATAAAGTTAAGAAAGAATATTCTTACATACCATGAAATGGTAACAAAAGCAAAAGAAGTGACACAGATACATAAACCAAGGCTCATTTTCCAAATACTTCACTATGCCCATAAGAAATAAATATAGTCTTGAGGATTGGTGTTTTTTCTTGCTGTTGCTGCAATCTGTTCATAAAATATTTCCCACATTTGTCACATCTGTTAATGGGATAGAAATGACATCAGAGGTTCTCAGTGGATATTGGAGACTCCTCTAACTCCTGTAGATGTTTTCTGGAGGAGGTCAATTTTGCTTCATTTATTGTACAACCAAACAACAGCTGCCCTGTTTCTTCTGGGTCACTTAGTAAGCTTGGCTGGTGGTTCTCCTGTCCTGGATGATCTTAGTGTGCCTGCACTCATCTAGGGACTTGATTAGGTTGGGCTTCTAACTGGCCCCTTGGGAAGACTGGCGTCACACCAGTGACGATGTCATGCTGGTACTGCTGGGATTGGGATGACTGGACATGTGTTTCCTGATGTAGTCTTAGAAGCTGTTTCCTTAGGTGGCCTCAGCCCTGGCCTCTTACGTGGATGTCTATGTCACCGCCTCAGTAGGATTTGGCTCAGAATCACAAAACTGCCGAAGTAAAAACTATGTCATTTTCTGAAGACTTAAGATTGAAACTGGCATTGTATGATTTTACTGCATTTATTGCTTAAAATAATCACAGAATCAGCCCACCATAGTATATGATGAGACAAACAAAAGGGAGTAATGTAAGGAGGGATAATACATGGGAGTAATTATTAGAAGATAGTTACCACATTCATTTACACACACACACACACACACACACAGAATCACATTTTGAAAACCCTTAAAAGCCACCAATCTTGATTCCTAACATTTATTCTAAATTGTGAAGCTATGCATATGGCACTTTGAATCATGGTTTTATCAGGAAAAAGTGCCTATACACAGTGCTAAGGCTAACTTGTGTTCTTCCAGAATTCATACATTGAATCTCTAAAGCATAGAACCTTAGACTGTTACTTACTGTATTTAGAACTGGGGCTCCAAGGAGGTGATTAAGTTAAAATAAGGTTATTGGAACCAGCCTTTGTCTTAGTCATGCTGCTATAATGAAATACTTGAGACTAAAGAACAGAAACTCCTTTTTCTCCACAGTTCTGGGGGCTAAGCAGTCCAGGTCTGCTATAGGTCTGCTCTTTGCCTTCAAGGTGGTCTCTGTGATGCTGCCCCTTCTGGAGGGAAGTGATGCTATGTATTCACATGACAGAAGGCAGAGGGTAAGAGGATTTGCTAGCTCCACCATGCCCTTTTATGAAGCAATATGATCTCGTTCTATCCTTTTCAAAGATGAGATTTTCCTCTGTTGTTGAAGTGAGAATGAAGTTTTAATATTATTCATTTAGAAAGGGTTTCACCATGTAGCCCAGGCTGACTTGGAACTTGTGGTGATCCTCCTGTCTCAGCCTCCTCAGTGCTGGGATTATAGGCATGCATCACCATGCATAACCTTGATAAGACTTCTAGAGGGAACAAAATAGTCAAACTGCAGGAGCCCTAATCCAACCTGACTGGTATCCTTTAAGAAGAGATTTGGATACCCCGTTACACTTGGGAGATAGAAGGACATTCTACAAGCCAAGGAACGAGGCCTCAGAGGAAGCTGACCCTAGGCACCTTGGGCTTGCACTTCCATGTGTGTAACTGTGAGAGAACAAATGTACGTTGATTTAAGGATCTAGCCTATGGTGTTCTCTTGTGGTGGCCCTAATTTGCATAGAAAACCTTTTGTTCTGTAGTGCACCACAAGAGGTTGTCTGAAGGAACTAAATCTTAAATGTCAGCAAGGTGAAATGAAGGGCTAGAAGAGAATTACAGGATCAGAAAAATCACCCATCCAACAGCAAGCTGAAACAGGGCTTTCCGAAATGAATCCGGGGATCTGCTGTCATTCTTGAGAGCTTTTCCTGGGTCTGTTGGGCCCTTCTGGATGGCGAGTAGGTCAAAACTGTTTTAATAGCTAGAAGGTTGTGTTTACCCTTTTCATTTAAAATCTTTCAGGCAGGTACAGGGAGGGCTTTCAGAAGCTGTGCGATTTGAGGTCATGTATCAAGAGGGGAATATGTATGCGCACATTTTGCTTTTGAAAAAGTTTCTCAGTTTTAATATAACACTGATAGCTATAACCCATATAAATTCTCTGAGGTCTTCACTGTTTTTTTTTTTTTTTTTAAGAAAATAAAGGAGTCCTCAGAACAAACTGTTTAAAATCTCTGTCGTTGGACTTTGGTGAAGTGTGGAGCTGGTAGGAAAATCCTGAAAGCTGCGTGCATGCTCTGTGGGGTGGAGCTACAAAAAGGAGTTTGTGGAGCTGCTCCCTCCTGCTTGGGGTCTCTCAGGCCAAGGATCTGACATGCTCACAGGAACATGAAGCTCACTCTCTGGGCATCTCTGAATCTATTGCTTCCTATTTCTGACACCACAGCCTGTTGAAAGTGGTAGCTTCTGCTCCATTTCTGTCTCCCAAGAATATTGAAAATTTCTCCCTTAGTGAACTCTAAGCCAGCAAATACTGACATCCAAGTCATGGATGAGAGGTGCTGTGCCAGCAAACAAAACTAGCATGATCTACTTTTTCCCCAATTCTTTTCAGTATATTTAAGTTTGAAATAAGGACAACAGGGAAATCATGTATCTATGTAACAGGAGAAAAAGAGCAAAACAAAATTAAACAAAAAACAAAGTTACTTAATTCTTCCTTCAAAGGAAGCTTTTTTTTTCTTTTCTGTACCAGGGATTAAACTGAGGACCTTGCACTTACCATGCACGTACTTATGCAGCTGAGCTATTTCCTCAGCCCCTTGCTGTCAAAGGAAGAACTAAACATCCCACATATTATTTTATCTTTCCTGAGAGAGGTTTTGTTTTTCATATGACTCACTATGGATACTTGATAAACTGTGAGTTCTGAGACACAAGAATAATCATTATCAATATTTGAAATCGGGTAGTTCCTAACAGTAGAGGGTAGAACTTGTCACATCTACTTGAATACACTTAAAATAGTGTCAAAGCAAGGAAAACATTCAGAAATGGTTGGTGGATTGTCTCTTTAGCCTTAGCAAGGATCTGACATGCTCACAGAAACACGAAGCTCTCTCTCCGGCATCTTGGCTCCTTGTGATAAAATGCATTAATATAAAGGATCTTTGCTATTAGCAATCTTGCTTGTATTGGCTTGAACTTTTGTCCCAGGATGTGATGTGGTAAATAGCACTACAGAGAATTCTTAAGGTTCTAGAAATACTCCTTGGCCAGAGTAGAAGCAGAATTCCAACCTCCCCTTCTTGTCAGAATCAAACGCTACCACCAGCTTTGCAATCTTCTCTTTGTTTGTTATTTCAGTAGACTAAATAGCTCAAAGAGTTGGGGTAGCAATCTCAGCCTCCAGTTCAATGAAAACATTATTACGTTCTTTGGTAGAAGCAATCCTTTGGGAACTCACACTTCTAAATTAGAGTAGTCTAAAGTTGAGATGAGCACACACAGCAGATGTAGTGGTGAAAGGCACTGCTAGCATTTGCACTTCTTGGTTCCCAGACCGCAAGTCCTGTCTATGATACAAAGACTATTATATTTTGTATACTGATCAGAGCATATGTTGACTCCTAGAAACAAGACTGATGCTCCAGAGGGTGCAGTTTCACAGCTGGCACAACCAAGTCTGGAGGCAATTCTTCTAGTCTATGAAGTCAATGGTTCTTAGGGGCCAGGAGATGGCCCCTAAGAACGGCTCAGTGCAACAAGCACTTCTCTGGAAAGTGCAAGGGCCTGGTTGAAAGCCATGGAGAACACAGATCAGGGATTCCCTAATTATGAGCCTAGTGCTGTATTTTATTCAATATAAAGAGTCTTCTAGTCAGAAATAATGGTTGGAGTACCATAAAGGTGTATAAAGACTTCTAGATAAATCCATGAACAGTGGTTTTTCCAGAAGTATTGAAGACAGGACAAATACACCTCATCCTTCCCTGATGAGTAGTATTCACGGAGTCAGCCTACCTTTAGTTGCCATACTGGGGCTTGGTGTTGATCCTGCTGTTGGCAGATTGTGGTCTTACTGGCCATACTGTAGCCAGAGTGCAGTCTCTGAGCAGAGGCCCATGCTGCTGTGCCTTCCTTGCCTCTGTCCCTTCTTCCCTTGCCATTTAGTGCAGGACAATGTAGGCAAATGTGAGGTGGCTGGAGAAAGGGTGACTGATCTCCACAATGGGATCGTGTTTTCTACTTGCTGATGAAGACTTCTCTATTGATAATACAGTATAGTTAGCAGCCATAGTAGGAAAAAAGATTTCCACTCTATTTGCCAATTTATCCAAATAAGCCTTTCTGATTTCCTTGCTATAATGGGCACAATTGCATAGCTATTAATCTCTGACCAACTAGACAAATACTTATCATGAACCGATAGATTTTCACCTCCAACAATCTTTTCTCCCAGAAGAAAGGAATATACACTTCTGTGCTCAAAGATTTTTCCAATTTGCAAGATTTTCCTTTACCTCAATCCTTCACTGTCACCTCTGGGTGGGGCGCAGCATTTCGTCCTACCACATCTAGGTGGTCCTAGTTATAGAAACATTTGTAAAATAGGCCCAAGTTTTTTTTTCCATTGTTCAATTGGCCACAAGATTCATACTTTAGGCACTACTCAGTTCAAGATGGATATTTTTCTTTTTTTTTTTTTTAGAGAAGGGTCTCCAGGGTATTTAGGGTCTCACTGCTAGATTGGACTCAGAGTGATCTTCCTGTTTACAGAGTCCCAAGAGCTGAGATTACGGTCACATGCCACTACACCCAGTCTTGCCATCTCAGCTCCCTGGGGGCAGGGCCAGCACAGTAGGCCCAGGGATCAAACTCCCTGCCCCCCCTCCCCCAGCCTGCTTGCAAAAGGATGGACAGTTTGATTTGAATAACAAATTGGTGATCCATGGTCAAGTATTCAGCTTCTGTTAGGACCCATGAGCAAAACAGAAGCTATTTCTCCAAAAGAGAAAGGTAAGTGCAGGGGAGGACATAAGTTGAGCCCAAAACACTGAAGCTCTTTATTGTGATTCACCTATAATAGGCAGCTACAGTTGCACTGTGTATCCCTTTACGCACTATTGGATCTACTAGATCATAAAGTAGAGCAGCTTGCATGATAACCTGAAGCCTTCTTCTTCTCTCACCCCTATGCAAATTGAAGAGCTGCATGGCTTATTTGATAAATGAGTCAGAGCAGCCTACTCAAATGACATATATATATCCAGATTGCCTCATTTGCTTTTGTATTTTCTTCTTAGTCATGTGAGGTAGAGATCAGCAAGAAGGCCATCTCTTGAAGGCTTCTTGAGAGTCACATCTCAACATCTTCTAGATCATTGAATCTATAGGAATTTCAGGCTACTCCTAGGATTGCATTGTATGTGTCGCTTACTCTCTGGCCGTGAGAGTCCTACCATGGTTTCTAGGCTTTTGTCACTGAGAGTCGAATCATTATGATACTATTTCTACAGCGTCCTCGCATACTTTCCTGCGCGAGACAAAACAGTCAAGGTTGCTGGGACAGGGTCAAGGCCAAAGGCTGAGGACTGTAATGACTGGAGATTGGGCAGGCATGCTGCTGATCTTTCAAGCTGGTCTTTGGGTGTAAAGAAAATGAGCTTCCCCAATCAATAGCTAGGCTACTAGGAATACAGGGCCATGTTTATTAGTCCAGTTTTTTTTTTTTTTTTTTAAACTGTGTGGAACAGCTGCTAAATTGAATGCAACAGTACAGTAATCCATTGTTATTCCCTGAGACTTGGACTTATCTTCTGCAGGACACAAATAGGTAAGTGGGAATTGGGTAGGGCTAGTCACGCCTTCATTCTTTGCATTTATGATGGCATTAATCTTTTCAGTCCTTCCAGGATGGTGAGCTCTTTGCATGGATGGAAAAATTATAGAAAATTTTTCCCTTGCCCTTTTCTTTGTACTCCAAGAACAAACAGACCTAGTATGTGACTTTTTAAAGGATGCTAGAAGATAACACCATAGATTGGGTAGCTTAACAAATTAGCATTTTTTTTCTCCTGCCTTTTCGAGCTAGTTTCCAAAATTAAGGTTTTGACAGAATGGATTTATCCCAAGGGCTCTCCTAAGTTTTCCGGTTGGCCATCTTTTTTTCCTGTGCCCTCACATGGCCTTTACTTTGTGCATGCATCTCTGGTTCTGTCTATCTTAATTTTATAATGATATCCATCAGATTAGGTTAGGAGCTAGATGGCATCATTTTAACGTAATTATTTCCTTCAAGGCCAAGTCTCTAAATAAGTTATCAGGGACTGTTATATGTTATCAGTCAGAGCCTGAAGAGATGAGGGAAAGACTCGATTAATATCTCCTCAGAGGTCTCAGGAGCTCAGTCTGCTCTAAGTGATCCCTGATCCCTGGAAACTTCTCACATTTATTGGGGGCTAAAAACAGGCTGAGGATAACTCATCTGGAGTAAACAGACTGCTATTTACATCAACTTTTGGCTTTCACCAAGCTGTAAGTTCATATAGCACTAGTTGGTAACATCCCAGGTAAAGGAACAAAGAATAGACAGGTTACCTCCAGAAATGTGTTGTTCCCTGTGTCACAGCTTGCCAGAATTACACTGGATGCACATTTCCTTAACCTCTGTTCTTTGTTCCTTGCTCCCTAGGGACGGTAGGGTTCTGGCTCATATCACTACACTTCCTTGTTTTTTTTTTTTTTTTGTTTTTTTTGAGACAGGGTCTCACTGTGCAGTTCAGGCTGGCCTTAAGCTCACTTTGTAGCTCAGGCTGGTCTCGAACTCACAACAATCCTCCTGCCTCAGCCTCCCTAGTGCTGGGATTACAGGCATGCGCCACCACGCCCGGCATTTTTTTTTTGTTGAATTTTTTATGAAGCATCAGAGAGAAGACTGTGGATTATTGATTCGTGGCTGATTTGTGGGCTCATCTTCATCGGCAGGCTAGGTAAGATGTACAAATAGTACAAAGACAACTAAAACAAATTATGATTATATTCCCAGCAAACCGTGAAATAGCATGAAAAGGATTAAGGTTTTTAATTGCATTACAGATGTCTTGTAATAGATCAGCACCAGATAATTTTGACAATTGTTTTGCAAAAGCACAGTCAATATGTTGTTGAAGAGACAGAATTTGAAAGGTAGTATTACCATGATGCAATAAATGCCTTTTTACCTTTTCCCATGGGAAATGAATTTGATTCCGTGGAGTTGGAGTTTACAGAATGTGGAGATCTTTTGATCACATTTTAAATGAAGTTGACAGTACAGATTAACAACTTGATCTTCTAACATAACAGCAACTTGTTTTAAATCATTTATCTTACTAGTTACCTCTGAATCTATGAGTCTTTGTGATGTTCATAATTGTGCTGAGTCCTTGTGCTGCACAAAGTGAACAGTTTGTATACCTTGACTCAGTGCTGCTTCAGCTGTAGCAGCTGTGGCTGTGGCTGTCATTATTTCTAAAATTATTGCTAATAGAGTCTAATTATTATTATTTTTTAGTTTGTTGGATGGTATTCCAACAAACGGTGGAATACCCTCATTGATGGAGAGTCTTGCCAAGGGCATTGTAGTTGTACAGGAAACCAGATTCTGCCTTGAGAATATAAATGCTATCCCTAGAAAAGTTAAGGCTAATAGAATTTAGACATGGCATTGGCCAGATAGCTCAGCAGATTTAAGTGCCTGCTTAGGCAGATGCAAGGGCTGAGGGTTCAATCCCTGGGCCTGCTGTACCACCCTGCCCCTGGGGTGCGCTGAGATGGTGGTTAAGACTGGGCGTGGTGGCACTCATCTGTAATCCCAGTGTTTGGGAGGCTGTAAACAGGAGGACCACTATGAGTCCAATCTATGTAGTGTGACTCTACAGACTCTGTACTGAATACATTAAAAAAATAGACATATATGTAAAGTACAATTGTGACATGTGATGGTATAGTTAGAAGGGTTCCAATACCTAGGCCCTACAAGCAACAGGTAAGGGAGGTGAACAAAATGTCTGGTGTTTCTTTTAAGTTTTAGATGTAAAGAATTGGAAATAGATTTCTCCATATATAACCTTTCCATGATGACATGTGCTCTAATGAGGTAGCTAGCTTCCAAAATTGAAATTAAACTGGTCCCCCAGGAACATGAGGGATGCTATGGGACATTCTACCTCCATGCCACTTTATTGTATCATTGGCAATTTTAGTGTTAGTATAAGTCTCATCATTGCCATTCTGTTTCCATCTTGACTCTTTCCCTTCTGCTGTCCAGGCTGAGCTGTAAGGGCTCCAATCTATGATGCTTCCATCAGAAGTATTAAGCAATACCCAGGCTGCTGCTCCTCCACAGACTTCCCAGTATAACCAATCACTGAGGTGAACAGCACTGGTAGTCTGGTAGGGTGGCAGATCTGGGGGTGGAAATGTTCTACCATCAGCTACACCTTTAAAATTTTGTCCCCATAAAAGAAAAAAATCCCCCTTCCCTGCCTTGTATCCAGTGGTATTTTTACTATAGATAACCAGATTCCTGTGCTTACTTCTAAGCAATGAGATCCATTTCCAATGCAAATAGGCCAAGCCTTCTACTCCGATCTCATAGAATGGAATTCTGGTTCCTTCTGAAGCCACTACTGCTCTGCAGGCATCATAGGGGCCGGCAACCAGGATCTTTTATTCATATATATGGGTGTAGTAGCAACCCAGCAGTGACTTCTTCTGTTGAGTGTGGATTTGGAATGTAAGCCCAATAATTAAAATTACCTTCGTGTCACTGGAAGTGACACGAAGGCCACCATAGCAAGAAGCAAGGTGGTACAAAATATTTACATTTGCTCATTTTCTAGGTTTTATTTCTCAAGTTGGTACCTACATCACTTTTCCCATATTGCTTCTGTCCAATGATGGTCTGCAGCAGCAGATCTGTCTGGGAGTCAATTAAAACAAAAAAACCAAAAACTTAAAAGAGCTTTTTGTACAGTTAATCTAGGTACAGACCAGACAAAGCTCCTCCAGGAGTTTATTGTTACCTGTATCCCAGCTTGCCAGAATTACATGGGTGGCGGGGGAGGGGGGACACACATTTCTTTAGGTTCTGTTCTTTGTTCCGTGCTCCCTAGGAATGTAGGCTTCTGGCTCATATTGCTACAAGGGACTAGGATTTTAACATGAATTCTGGGACACACTACAGTCCATTGCAGTTATTCTGTAAGGTATAATTTGACTTGGAAAATAACTGTATGAATGTATTGGGTTCACTCGCAGGGTTCAAAGCCCAGCTTATACTAACCACTTGTCTTTCTCTACTCAAGACTCTGCCTGAGACCCCACATGAGTTGGGGTCTTAGGAATGCTAATCAGACCTATGGAAGAGAGATCTCTAAAACAATTGGGAGATTTCTTTCTCCAAAGAACAGTTATTCTGGTAGATGGCTATGTGGCTGTCAGTTCTTTTAGCAATGTGTTATAAGAAGATTTATAATATACATTTTAAAAGAGTAGGTGTAATATCTTGGTGGGGGGCTGGCTGATATTTTCTTCACAGGAACCTGGTGGTGGTAAGAAACTAAAATCTGGAAATTGGTAGAGGAGCCACACATCTCTACAGAAGTTATTTAAGAGAAGCTTCTGCTCTCTAGAGCAAGACAAATAAGGTTAATCTTTAGTAGTCTGCTTATCTGTTTCAGTCCTAGTGGCAAAAGGATCAATCAGCCAACACTGAAAAACTCTGTGTGTAAAAACTTTCCGATGACTTAGCCTTTCTGCTCTTCATCATAACTACAACCCCGTGTCTCTGGCCATAAAGTGCTACTCTTTGTTCCCAATCCATCTCAGATCTCATCATTTCCACTGAATTTAGGATGCTCAGTTAAAACAGCATCCCCTCCTGTTATTTCAATATATCAGAGTGCTTTGTGGTGCCATGCTCTTTCACAAATTTCTCAAGAAATGGGTGAAAATGATTCTCCTTTAAGACCTACTGCAGGTACATATACCCTAGCATTCTAATCTTCCTAAGCCTTTGCATACCTCCCTTTAAAGTACTGGCATGTCAGTTTCATTCTGCTTAGGTCATCTTTGAGTCAAGGTTTGAGCAAACTGTTAAGACTCATGCTGAGGTGCAGAAGAGAACATATGGAATCCAGTATTTCTGAATTGTAACCATGAAAGATTAAGGGTGTTGGCCACATGAGTTTCACTTGAGGATTAACATTAAATTCTTCCTACCCAGATCCTCAATTCCTGAAATCCATTCCAGCACACAGTCCACAGGTGACCCTGCGTATACTTTGGTACCATTTAGTGATTAATTTTGGCATACATAAGGCCTTTCTCTGGGCCATCCTGTGTCTGTCCCCCTCACCTAGTAGGACTTTATGCTGGAGGGAGGTCCAGGAGCAACAAGAGGTCATGAGGAGGGCTCTCAGGAGAATGAATCATCACTCCCCAAGTCATCGTTAGGGCTCCAGATACGAAGGTTAATTTCTTCAGAGGGAATGAGAGCTGCTGTTTTTTGAAAGGAGGTGTTCAACAGACTTTGTGTGTTCAAGGCTTCTCTTTCTGAATCTGTCTGATCTTTCAGGACTCCATTATTTTTTTCAATCAATGCCTGAACTTGAGCATAAGAGACCTCTTAAAGTCATAAATCCAACATTTCCTGTTACAGAGTCATCTATAGATTATACTTATTGGTCTTTTTTTTTTTTTTTTTTTTTTTTTTTTTTTTTTTTTTTTTTTTTTTTTTTTTTTTTTTTTTTTTTTTTTTTTTTTTTTTTTTTTTTTTTTTTTTTTTTTTTTTTTTTTTTTTAGAGCTATTGATCCTAAGTGGCTAGGAGATAATGATTTCTTCCAAAGAATTCCAAATATGTTTTGAATCTTTTGTGTCTTGTTTGGAGAACTGCACACTCCAAGATGATAATCTTCTTTCTTTAAGTTCTATTGCTAGATAAAGAGCTCTAAGTCTTTATTTTCTTCTTTTCCAGTATGGTATCACATCATGCTGTGACTTGGTTGCCCAAGGCCCTGAGTTCTATTTATTTATTTTTCTGTATGTTAGGACAGGGTCTATAGCATCTCACTATGTAGATCAGACTCATAGCGATTGTCCTGTTGACAGCCTCTCAAGTGCTGGAATTACAGGTGAGCACCACCATGCCCAGTCTCAGTTGCCATCTCTCTCTTTTTGTCGTGTTAATTTTATAAACAAATAGCAATAAGACTGTTTGAAAACAGGTTAGTAGGACAGTTACAATGATTAATACATTGCATATTGTCTTCATAGTAGTTATTCACAGTATAAGATGTAGACATCATATCCTGTCCAGACAATATTAGTACAAATTTTTCTTCTCATTGAATTAAGAGAAAAGAGCTGTATACCTATTCTAACTATTTTGTCTGTACAGGTACAAAATGGTCCTTCATTTATATCCCCTTTTGTTGTTTAGTTTTGTCAGAGATGGGTATTCCATGGTCATTTAAATATTGTAGACATGTGAGTTCAGCAAAATATTCCAATATAGTCCAGTAGTACATAATAGTAGTGGGTTATCTGTAGGACTGGCAATCTGAGAAGTTGTTGACTTGAGCTTTTCCCAGCTCAGCATATTCATATGGCTTTACTTTTTATACCTTGTCAGTCGTAACACGCCTCTGGGGTGGGGCCAGCACTGCCGGCCAGGGATGCGAATCCTGACCTCTGTGCTCTGCCTAAACAGGCACTTTACTCTGCTGAGCTATCAGGCTGGCAACACTGAGTTTTATAGGCACCCAGCTGTGACTGTTTTCAAGTCAGAATGTAAGTAAGTTTTGACCCTCATTGTTGTGGACTACTACTGTCCTACTTACTGTGACAGAGTGATTAATTGCTGTTATATGTAATCCAAATAGATTACAAACTTCAGATTTATTTTCCTAAGATTTGGTACTCACCTTCATCACCAAACTCAATCAGAACTTTCTGAAAACAAAAATGAAACAAAGCCAGACTGAAAGCACTAGTGTATTACGGACTTTGGGTATTGGGATTGATACACATGTGGGACAAACCAGGAAAGGGAAGTTCAGGAAGAGCAATCAGAACTGGAAAAGTCACTCCCATTACAGCCTAAAGCATTAGTGCTGACACACAGGTCAAAACTCACAAGAAAGTCTCTAAAGCAGAAAACTCCTAAAATATCTCTTTGAAGCAGAATTTGCAAAACAAAGGATCCCGCTGAAGTGAAATGTAAAGGAAGAACTCATGGAGAGATCTGTGGAAACTGCCACCTCTGTAGGAAATGCAGTAAGATGCTGGGTGGCATGGCTGGAAACGGAGAAAACAGCTGCAGAGCTGGAGCTCTTGAAGCACATTCACCCTACTGTGCCCAGTCTGGTTGCCATGGGCCTGCCAGAGTGATGGGTTACACCACTTCCCACATTTCCACAAGAACCTCTCTAAGGGTAGACTTAACGAAGGACATTATGGGAAGGATATTCTGGAACATGTTGTTCCAACCTTCGACTGGAGTGTAATGCCAGAGGTGTGAAACACAACCCAGCCGTATGGAGGGTGGTTCGCTGTATTTCATGACACGACTCTATAGTTTAATGGACAGTGTAACAGCTACCACATAACACTTTTTTTTTTTTTTTTAATTTGGCTGATGTTTATAGGGTGCTCAAGAAGGAGATGCTGATAATAACTTAAGCCTTCCTTATTGTTTTAGGTGGTTTAAGAATTGGGAGATCGCTTCAGTTCCAGAAATATAGAAACCCACTGATATGTGGAAGCTCCCAGTTCATTGGGCTGCTGAGTGTAAAAATTAACGTGGGGCAGTGACACTTCAGTGTGGCCACCTTAGGCATCTTCTCTGCCTTTGCTGTGTGAGCTACTATTTGACTTCGATGCAGTGCTTGAAGGAGTCCTGCTGTCTGTGCCACAGGAAATACATCATTTCTACCTTCATCTGCAAACTCCCATGAAGAAACTTCCTTCAAAGTTAGAATCTTTCAGCCTCCAAAATGTCTTTTATTGGGCAAAAGTTAGCATCACTTACAGGGACTTGTTCATCTGGAAGAAAACCCTACGTGGAATTTGTTTTAAGTCATTTCAGTCTTACAGGCAACAACTCTATTGGTTCTCCTAAATTGAAGATTTTTTTTTCTCTTATCTTTCATGTTTTTGGAAATCAGACTGTCTTAGTTACACTTCTCTCGTTGCTGGGACAAATACCCAGTACCCAAAATGAAGGAAGGAAAGGTTTATTTAGCTCGCAGTTACTGAGGGTTTTAGTCCATACTTGGCTGGCTCCAAGGCAGAATGGCACATGGCAGAGAGCAGCAGTTCATGGTAGCGCAACAACAACAATGCAACAGAGAGCAGTAGCTAAAGAAAGTCTTCTCTCTCTCTGTTATAATACACTCAGGCTCTCTGCTCCAGGCTGGAGGAAGAACTCACACCCGTAATCCTTGCAGTACTAAAACCCATAATCCCAGTCTTGGATCACACATAATCCCAGGGGATCATGAGTTAATCACAAACTCTAGAAGTCCCCACCTCATCATTACATGAGGCTTTGGGGGGACAACTAGACACAAACCATAACACAGACATAAGAGAATGTTTTAATCTTGCCCTTTGGTAAGAAACATGTCATCTGTGGACCAAACCAAGTAGGTTACTCTTTCAGCTTGTTGTCCTAAAAATTTCACATTATCTTAGTCATGCTGGAAATATTAAGTTATTGTGTTCCATAATAACTTATAAGAAATTTGATGGAGTTAGATAATAGTTGGTACACTTATACAAGCTTTAGGACAAACCTTTATGTTTCATGTATACTTTCTTAAATGAATTTGTGTTTTGTCATTTGAAATAATTTAAAAGGTATTTCATATGTAGGTAGATAGAATTAAAAAATGTTATTGTGAGGAATTGTTATACAGAACTTTCAAGCCTCGAAATCCTATAGGACTCTGTTTTGATATGGGAGATGCTATATTATGTAAGCATTCATGCCCATAGGGGTGCATGTGTGAAATTATCTTTGTACTCATGCTAGTTTTAAGGAAAATGCCCATCATAGGACAGTGCTAAAATTGTTCAGACTTCCATTCACCACTGAACAAGTTCATATTTTGTCATTATTGTTTCCAAAGTCTCCAGATTTGATTTCACCAATGGGGAATTTTGTATCTTCAGGCTTTGAAAACAAGTTAAGTAAATGAATAACAGATGGAGGACAAACCATTATGCTCAGCATTGACAGTGCTTTAGTGAATGTGGCTTTAGGTTTGTTAGCAGAGCAACCTTACCTCGACTGCACCCTAGAGTTAGACAGGCTTGTCCAAGCAAACACGCAATGCTTGACAAAGGAACAATGTCTGCATTGTCACTGTTGAGCCGGGCTGGTCACAAGAGTGGCTCACACCCTTTGTGGGCAAGTTGCTTTTGAAAAGAAACAAGGGCAAAGTGTGTCAATGAAATGGGCTGAATGTTGGATGCTGTGATCTTAGCTTCCAATGTGATGGTAATAGAAGGTAGGGGTTCTCGGGGGATGATTATATGAGAGGGTGGAGGCTTCATGGATGACACTGGTGCTTGTATTAAAGAAAGGCTCTGATCAAGGTTCGATCCCTGATGCCACATGCCATGCTAGACCCACTCCTGGGGCATGCTGAGCTGGCGATGGAGTTGGGGCATGGTGGCTCATGCCTGTAATCCCAGCATTGGGGAGGCTGAAAACAGGAGGATCAGTAAAAGTTGGAGCTGGGTACTGAGACCCTGTACAAAATACATAAATGGAAAAGAAGTACAAATTAAAATTAAAAAATAAGGTGAGGCTCTGTGGCTTTCTGTTGGCTGAAAACCCAGTGAGAAGTTAATGACTTAGGAAGCTGGAACAGAACCCTTGCCAGACCCCAGATCTTCTCATACCTTGATCTTGGACTGAATAATTGCACAACTATGAGGAATGAATAAGTTTTTATTATCTAAGCCCACTCACACTGTGATTGTCTATGATATAAACTCAAACAGACTAAGACATTCAGCTTTTGATTCTAAAATTTACTGATAACACACATCTTTCCAAGTCTTTTTCATGTATTCATTAAAAGAGTTCATAGACTAGAAGTTATACTAATACCTTTCCTTGTGTATGTGTGTGTTTGTGTGTGTGTGTGTTTGTGTGTATGTCTTAGTTCTCTTCTCTCATTGCTGGGACAAATACCTGACACTCAAACTTGGGAAAGGAAAGATTTATTTAGATCACAGTTATTGGAGGTTTCATAGCTTAAAGCAGCCTGAATTACATACCAAGACCTCAAGGCACTGTTGTCTTATAGGATGTGGAAGAGAAGCTGGGGTCCCGCCATGTCCAGAATGATCCGCTCCATACCTGCAAGAGAGGCCACCAGGCCTGGGGACTGGGGGAAAGTGCCTGCTGTCAGTTTAACATTTCGTCCCTCTCTGGCCCCACCCCTTAAGCCCTGCCCTGGTCCTCTGACTCTGCCCCTCAGATCACTCGCTGCTTCTTCAGCCGTGTCTACCTCATAACTTACATGAAGCTTTGGGGGTGGGGTGGGGGGGCAACTAGATATGTCTCTGTTCCTCTTATAAAGCCACCAGTCTCATCATGGGGTGGGGGAATCCTAATGACCTTGTGCTAATCATGTCATGAAAGCCCTACCTCTAAATACTATGATTAAATTTGAGGGCCAAGGTTCAATGTCAGTTTTGAAAGGCCATTCAAATAGTGGCAGCTGCTAATCTTATGCCTGTGAGAACAATTCAATAAGGGTTCAGTTAGCAGGAGTACATACTTTGCAAAGGGTTTTGCCAACATACAATAACATCCCTGCTTTAAAGGAAGCAAGAAAATGGCTTATTCTGAGCCAAAGAGGCATTTCTATGGCCCTAACTTCAAGGTACTCTAAATGACATGCTCCACCATGGAAGAAATCAAGTTTATTGGGACATTTATGAATTTTGATCGTCACAAAACAAAGAAGGACACAAACTCATTTACCAGTGACATAGGTGGGGGCACCAGGCAGGCAGGTTAGAATCAGGTGGAGAAATCTCTCCTACAGGTTTCAGAGGTGATTGCATTCTTGGTTTTAAAGCAGTGGAGGCTAAGATGAAGGATGCATGCTGAGAAGTTTACCTAAGAGCCACAAACATTAGACCATGTGCAAAAAATTAGGTAAGTGGCTACTAGAGGGCTTCAGATAGAGTGAGATAATTTGGCTCTTGAGCTAAAGCATTTCATCTCCACAATCACAAGGTCCTACTTAGCCAAGGTCAAGTAGTCTGCAGGATCTTTAAGTAGATGCAGCTTCTTCAGAGAGCTTCAGGTCGTAGTTTCTGAATCAACCTAAAAGCTTCCTTCCTCTACTTACTGTTCATTAGTGTCAACCACTGGCTGAGCATGAGAACCTGCCAATTTATTCTCCCTCATGGCATTCATGAGTCCTTGTTCTCTGTTACTTATCTGCCTCTGGCTCAAGCAATGCCTTCTAGATCCTGTTAGTTTATGCAAGCTCTAGTTTTCTGCTCCTGGAGTTTCATTTGGGACCCAGGTCTGCAGCTGTCCATGTGATATCCATGTACAAAGAGCATAGAAATGAAGCAAGAACATGTCTGTGAGAGGGTAACTGCCTGCATGGCCAGTAATGATTGGAAGCAGGGTAGTTGGCAGCTATTACATTCCAAATGTACACCAGCACATGATGTTTTTGGCTGCCACCATAGCAAAACGTTTTCTGGAGGGCTGGGCGGATAGCTCAGTGGACTAGCACCTACTTAGGCACAGCCTAGCAGCTGGGGCTTGATTTCTGGCATAAGTGCCAGCCCCACCCCTGGGGCACACTGAGATGAGGATTAAGACTGGGCATGGTGGTGCATACCTGTAATCCCAGGGCTTGGGAGGCTGATCACAAGTCGATCACTAGGAGTCTGATCTACATAGTGAGACCCTGTAGACTCTGTAATAAATTAAAAAAAATCTTTTCTGTACAGGGCAGAGAAAAGCAAGGAAGAAAAGAAAATATCACAGGCATATGGGAAGAAAGCTTTTTAAGTGTGCAGCAAAGAGGGCTGTCAGTGTCTTGTTGGGGCAAACAAATGGGCTGATGTGTTGGAAAAAATCAAGTTTGACTGCCTTGGGGTTGTACCGTCTTTGGCTTCTAGTGTCTGTTGTTCACAATCCATCGCAGTGCCATGTTGCAGCGCATGGTTGATGATTATTTGCTTGGTCCAGGGAGCTTCTTAGTCATGCCAGGATTTGCTTGAATTTGAAATGCTTTGCGTTTATTTCTTTTTTAACAAACTCTTAATGATCCCTGTGTACATTTCTTTGATTTTCTTGGAGACTGAGCCTTAATTTTCTCCCTGTCATACTAGCTCCTCCTGTCAGTATAGTAGTGCCTTTGTAGTGGCAAATCAAGCCAGTTAATGGGATGGCACTATGGCCTTTAAATTAAAAGCCTCTGACATGCAGTCATGCTGAGGGCTAACTGTGCCCAGCCCCCTAGATTTGCATATTAGAGTTCTAACCCCCAAATCTTCAGAATGTGATTGCATTTGGAAATAAGGCCTTCAAAAAAGGCAACTAAGCCAAAGATAGGCTGGGTTTTAATTTTATCTGACTACCACCTTTGTAGAAAGGTAATTTATTTTTTGGTACTGAGGACTAAACCCAGGGCCTTGCACTTGCTTAGGCAAGCGCTTTGCTACAACATGTCCAGCTCAGGAAGAGGAAATTTGGACACAGAGGAAAGAACTCTTGAGATCATCATGAGAAAGTGATCACTCACACATTACAAAGAGCAGCCTCAGAGAAACTACCTGCTGGGACCCTGCTCATGGACACATTGTGTCCAGAAAGCTGGGAGATGAATCTCTGTTGCAAACCTAGCCTGCAGTATTTTCATAGGACAGCTCCAGCAGGCTAATGCAAACGGGTTTACCTAGGAAACTGCCTCTGTGTGTGTAGGTGGGGGAGGCATGGCGGAGGGGAAGAAGGAGATTCTGCTATCTTTGATATTTTTGTCCACAATAAGCCTTATGTAACAGTTTGTCCATTTATGCTAAACATCCCATCTTCTTTTTTTAGCACATGTCACTAAGCAGATCATATTCCAAGCTCTACTTCTAAAAAAAAAAGACTAATTTATTATGACATACAACCACAAATTTAAGGCAGTTCAGTATCAGTCATCAGTCTGCTTGTCACTCAAACCGAATGGCCTAGATATAGGACAGGCCTGGGGGACTCTGAAAGGTAATCTAGGTAAAAAGTAATCTAGGTCACTCCGCCTCCTGGATTCATTTCTTTCCTTCCCTATGGATTTCTGTGCCCATATTGTGTCCAAAATGAAGTGAAGAGATAAATATAGCCTGTGGAAACTGTGGAAACTGAGCACGTACTGAGGGAAAAGCAGGGGGAAGTGAGCAAACACATAATAACTTTAATTGGCAGTGAAAGCCACTTGGGATCTTGGGGAAAATACTATTGTCCACTGCAAAATTTTTGAAGCTCATAACATAGTTTTTGATTTTTTTTGATGAAAGGAAACTGTCTTTGCTTTCTGTGTCAATACGACATTTCAGTTCCTTTGCCTTTCAACATTTTTATTCTTGTGGTTATTTATTCATGCAGCAAACATTTTATTTTTATTTTATTTTATTTTTTTTGTCTTTTTGAGACAGGGTCTCACTATGCAGTTCAGGCTGGCCTTAAACTCACTTTGTAGCTCAGGCTGGTCTCGAACTCACAACAATCCTCCTGCCTCAGCCTCCCGAGTGCTGGGATTACAGGCATGCACCACCACGCCCGGCTGCAGCAAACATTTTAAAAGCTCAGTACAGAGCTAGCATTAGAGAAAAAGAAGAATATATCTCAACAATCTATTGCATTCTGGATGGAATGGATACGAGTGTAAACTATGATAGCAGTAGAGTCTATAAGTGCTTTTAGGCTCACCCAGATGAACGTTTTAAGGAGGAGTTTCTCTGTCCCATGGAGCTCTCACAGTTTCCAGTGTGGAAGGATGGCAAGAGGGTGGAGAAATAAAAAAGACAGAAAACTGAGGTCAGGTGGAGCCCTCTCTCCATCTGAGAGGGAAGGAGTTGCCTTAGGACTGCAGCTCATTTATTTATCCACTGGGAAGACTGATGTCAATTTCAACCTCTTTGCCCAGCAACTGGTTTGTGTGGAACTACTTGATAGAGTGGATCCCCTCCAGCTCTCTGCATTCTCTTGCAGCTCTTAGCCCTAAACTTGTGATAGCTTTGCAGCTTCAGCTGCTCCCCATGAAGGGTCAAAAGGAAACTGTGTGGTTTGCTTTGTAAGAGACACTACTGATATTCAATGAAAGCCATTCTAGACAAGACCTAGAGAGATGCCCTAATGTTCTCACCCCCTCTCTTATTGTGTAGATTTATAGGGCTATTCAACAGTTTTGTGTTCAGAGTTTCACTATTAGATCAGACTCCTAGTGGTCCGCCTGTTTACAGCATCCAAGTGCTGGGATTCCAGGGCACGCCACCATGCCCAGTCTCAGTTTCTGACTCAGCCCACCCCCAGGGTGGGGCCGGCACGGCAGGCCCAGGATCGACCCCCAGTCCCTGGGCCTAGTTGGAGGCCCTTTAATTTGCTGAGTTATTTGGCAGACCCTCAACAAAATTTGTAAGCATAACAAATATAGCAGACGTGGGCTAGTATCTAAGAGTTATTCCGTTACACCAACTGTAATGTTCCCTAAACATCCACACATAGAGTGTAGAGACCAGTCCCTTTAGTAAGTCTTCTGTTGTCAGAATTCTGCAAGAAGGCCTGGATGCGGTCATAGGGTGGGACTCCAGAGCAGGGTGTGGGGCCCGGTGATGGGAAAGAGCTCAAGGGCCTACTTGGAAGGCCTTATTCCTCAGACAAGTGGACAGAACAAGATGGTGGCACCAAAGGCATCATTCCTAGCCAGACTGCCTCCTCTGACCTCTTGGCTTGCTCAAAACATGTGCTGAGCTTTGGAACCTCTGAGATTAGTATGTGTTTTCTTTAGGAAGAGGCAAGTGTGACAGCATTCATTATGGGCAGAGGAGGAAAACTGCTAATGGAATGCCCTTCTGGCAGGGGGAGGGGGGAAGCACCATTCTGTTGCCCACGAACAGTGGACAAAGCAGGGATCTGAGCATCCACAGATGTAGTCCACGATAAACCCCGTGGGATGGAAAAGCCAAAGAGGCCTGCTTCATGGGTCAGGGCCTCGTGGCTTGGACAGGAACATGCCAGTCTCTTTTTAGTGCCAAAACTTCGTTAAGCAGTTCCTAAATTGATCACAAGTGCCGCCAACTTCACTTTTCTGACATTTACATATAGTAATGCTTGTGGTGCTAATTACTCAACTACTTCTGTGGACAAAGTCTTTTGAAAACCCTAAATAAATTTCACCATGTTTACAACAAACACATGTTATTTGTGAGATCACAGGCTGTCTCTACATGCAACTCATATTTTTGAAAAATATATATCAAATATGGGAACCCCTTTAAAAGCAGTATATTGTGTTCTTAAAGTCTCCTTTACCAGTTTGGGCAACAGTGTTGTAATATAAAGGTTGCATTTCTTGTTATATAGGACTTGCTTTATCTTGGTCTTAACCATCCAGCAGAAAAGTGTAAAAGTGAAGTATAAAAAGTAAAGCCATATTAATATACTGAGCTGTAAAAGCCTCAAATCAACAACGTCTGACATTGCCAGTCCTGTGGATAACCTACTACTATTGTGGACTATTGGACTGTATTGGAATATTTTGCTGAATTCACACACCTACAATATTTAAATGAGAATGAGATATCCGTATCTGACAAAACTAAACAAAAAAAGGGGATACAAATGGAGGACCATTTTGTATTTGTATATTCAAAATAGTTAGGATAGATATACAGCTACTTTCTCTTAATTCAATGAGAAGAAAGATTTGTACTAATGGCATTTGTGGGCAGGATATCATGTCTGCATCTTGTACTATGAATAACCACTATGAAGACAACAATATGCAATGTGTTAATTGTTGAAACTATCCTACTAATCGGTTTTGAAACTGTCTCATTGCTATTTGTTTCTCAATGAAATTATTTTAAAGAAAGAAAAAAAAACACTTTTGCAATGAATCTATTAAAAACTTATCTTGTTTATAAGTTTAAGAAATGTGTTTTCCTAAATTGCCTTGCTTCCTTTGCAGAGGAAACTTTGGAGAACCTTCCAAGTTCCAGGAGAGGAGCTGGCATGTCACACAGGGGTAGAGCACTTGCCTACTATGTGTGAGTTCCTGGGTTTGATCCTTACAGAAAAATGGAATTGGGGATGTGTGAGGTTAAGGGAGAGTTGGATCTGAGCCCTGGCTCTTCCACTAACACGGGCTCTTCTGGAGTCTGCAGGCCTTTTGCATGCAGGGTTGACTCCTGAGCTCTGAGTTTATCCCTGCAGCAGGTGGATTCTGCCACCACAGCACAACTTGCCTCCCTTTCTCATCATCTGACTCAAAGTGAGAAGCTGCAAGTTTGTCATATTACCCGGATGTGGAAACAAATGAACATTTCTAGGTCACAGGTCTGCCAAACAGTTAGTTTTATATTTTTCTATATTTTAATGAAGATCTGACTTTCTGACTTCAGGCCTGCTGAGCAAAAGTCACACAGAAATACACAGCAGTGGATGTGTTTGCATGAGTCATTATGGCATTGACAAAGCCCTTCTAAGCTTCCACTGGAGAGACCTAGAAGATGTTGGGCAGGTAGGACACAGACCTCAGGAAACCTGCAAGCCCTTTTGGTCTTCCTGCTACTGGATGAGCTCACCTTCAGCCCGTCTTTACCTGTACCAGCTACCTTACTGCAGAGCAACTTCAAGAAGTGAGAGTATTTCTTTTTTCTTGCAGCTCTTGGAAGTACAAAGAGCTTGTTTCTTTCTCTGTGAATCCAGACTAATAGCTGATCAAACTCTTTTCTCATTTGCAAAGTTCAGTGGTTCCTTTTTCCACAAATGTGGCCTGAGAGAGCCCAGCTTGTGGTGGCCCCAAATGCTTACATTATGGAAAATAAACTGGACAGCCAGCTTGCTTAAGAAATGGACAGCAAGCTGCAGGCAGATCCTGTTTGGACCATAACAGGCCAAGCTCCCTCCTGATACATAGCACTGAGTTTTACGGCTGTGCAGCAAAACCTACTGATACATTTCCCAGGTGATTTCATAGATATATTCTGTGACTGCCTTGTGGGCCACAGAGTACATTGAGAGTTAGTTGTTTAAGAAAGCCTAAGAATTTGTATGGTAAGATTAAGTAAAGAACTGTGACATTTTCTGTGAGCCAGAAAATGGGAGACTTTCCCTTTGCAGGAATCATGTTTTAAGGGCAGAAGAGAAAGAATAACCTTGTGGGTTTGTTTTTGAACAGTAATCCTGAAAAGCTTCAAACCAGCTCAGAAGTGTTTGCACTGAGGCCCGTCTGTTGTGCTCTGTGAATAGCCTCTCTACCCTTTTCTCTTTCTTAGACTGATTTGATAGCCTGATGCTCTGGGATAACATATGCTTTCTGAGAAACACGGAAATTGAGCTTTTAATTCTGTGTACAATAGTAACCTTTCTTGGAAAGGGAAATGGAAGCTCTCTACATGCTGGCTTGCTGACTGCTATTGAAATAAAGCATATTCCTCTGTGGTCCCTGCATCAGAAGTCTAGCATGGTATGTGACAGTGTACAGCAGATTCTGTGGGCTCTCTGTTATGACTCACATTAGTATAATCCTTAGAATAACTAGAGGCAGTAAGGTTTGCCTTTCCCATTTCAACAGAGAAAATTAAGTGCAGAGGAATCAAACAACTCACTCACAGTATCGTAGCTTGGCCAACCTGACTCCAAATAAGTGCTTCTTCCACCAGACTCTGAGTGCTGGGAAAAATAGTTGGAAATTTTGGGCATGAAGTGTCAGCTACATCCCAAGCATCTCTCTTGATGTCCTAATAGACAATACACTCTCACAGAACCAGAGGACTGCTTTGGAGATTCCTAAATGCTGCAGGTGCCCCCATCCATGCCTACAGTCAGAGGTTGGATTTCTAGGTTTTCTGAGCACAGACATCTGAGCACTCACAGAGCTTTATGTGTAACTCAGCAGATCATGGACACAGGTACATATATAGTTAAACATGTGATTTCAGGGTACATCGAGGTCCACTTCATGGTACCCTCATTCTAGTGCAGATGGGCTAAAGAAGAGGGAACATATTTTCAGAAAAGATGTGTGCTAAGTTACTTTAAATTGAGAATGCTCTAGTTCTGACTACTATTATTGCAAGTTGGGCAAAAGAGTGCTTCGTTTTAAGTGAGCCTCTAGGTTTCACACTTTCACCTAAGCATGATTGGAGAACCACTGGGCTGGCTAGATGTGCCTTGAAAGAATGGGGAAAGGCTGGGTCAGTTCCAGGGAAGGGATAAGGAGGATGAGTGAGAGGTTGGGGAACTGATGGCTGAAGCAAAGGTCAAGGGCAGGTCTTAGGAGACTAAATGCTGACACTGAGGTTTGATTTCTCTCCTTCATTGCTGGTTTTCTGGTTGGCTCTAAACATTCTTTCCTGCCACCCTTGGGGCCTGCTGTCTGCTTTATCAACCTCACTGTGCAAGCTTGACTGGATCTGAGGTGAGAAGGCACACTCTGGGTGACAGTGTCTGGGTGCTATTAGGTGAGCCTCACATTTATCTGTCTGTAGAGGTGAGTAATACTCCACTGCATAAAAATACCACATCTTTTAAATCCATTCCTCAGTTGATGGACACTTGGGTTGTTTCCAATATTTGGTTATGACAAATTATGCTGCTGTAAACATGGGTACACCTTTATTTTGAAATGACAGCTTTGCTGGATTCACACCTCTAAATCAATAATTATATTCTTGCAAAACGTAGAAGTTTTGTCTTCTATTTTAGCCATTGAGGGGAGGTTTTCTGTATAATTATCATGTCCGACAGATGATCTGCCTGTTCTATCTTTCTCAAAAGTTCTTTGTCTGCCTTTGGCACTCTGTCATCTTATAAAAATGTTTAATCATATAGTTAGTATAGTAGGTAGTATGTACTGAATTTCCTTTTTCTGTATATTTATACCTCTTATCAGTTGGGGAAAAGTCTTCATTGATGGTCTTTTCATACCTGTTCCTCCTGCATTTTGCAATGCTGTCTCCTTCTGATCCATCCTTAAATAGGATGCGTGTAGAACCCAGTTCCCTCTTTCTTTCACACAGTGTGTGTGTTTTCTCTATGCTGTGCCTCAGGTAATCTCTTCAGATCCAGTGTACAGTTCTCTAAATCTCTCTCTTCATATCCCAATCACTCATTGAAATCCCATCTTCAACCGATTTCTCTTTTCTTTCCAAACGTTGATATTCCCTTAATTCTTTATGGTGATTTCCACCATGTCTTCCTCGACCAGTTTTTGATCATACCATATATTTTAAAGACATTGAAATATCTTGTGCACCTTCTACAACGTGCTGTATTTAATAATTCTAAAAGCTGAGTCTTTGATGTCCTAGAGCTGCTGTTGATCTACTTGTTCTGTTTTGGACCATCTCTTATTTTGAGCTCTTGTAAGTTTGAGCATAAATTATGATAATTACTGTCCATATATTTAGGATGTATTTCTGAAATTTATTTATTTGCTTATATATTGAATTGCTGGTTTTCCATGATAAGACAAAAGCTACTTGAGGTTGGACCTGTGTCATCTTAACACATTTCTGGGGTCCTGACATAGAGAAATCACTGAACATATGCATTTTCTCTCCTCTCTTTCTTCCTATCTAACAGATTTATATTTTTCCATACAATTTCAGAGCTTTCATTAATTAGAATCTAATAAGCACTGCTCTGTATTTTCTTTTGGAACACATACACTGCTTATATGAATGTGAAAAATGTAAGCCAACTATTTTCAGGTCACATTCCTAAATTTTTTTCTAACACATACCTCTTAGTACTTTTAAACCTAAGTACTTTTATTTTTTGTTTTTAATGGTTGTTATATTTATTGCATAATGTTCTCTTCAAATTTTTTAGATTATAATTTTCTTTTATTTTTGAACAGTAAAAACAAGAGCAAGAAAAACAAAAGCAGGGACAGAAATAGAGTAACATATATAACAATACATCGCTCAATAGAATGAGCTCCTGTCTGGCTAGTGCAAGGTCCTGATTCACTGCCCTGTACCACAAAAACAACAACAACAACAACAACAAAAACAAACCAATCAACCAATCAACCAAACAACAACCCATAAACAAACCTAAGTACTTTTAAATTACTGACTTTTTGATTAATTAAGGCTCAAATTGCAAGATAATACCTCTATCATCCTACTTAGGTGTGTAAATACATTACATGTTCTTTATTTAGTCTTTTTAAAATGTATTTTAGTACAGGGACTACAGGGTCTCACTACACAGATTGGACTCATAGTGATCCTCCTGTTTTCTGCCTCCTAAACAATGGGATTAAGGCATCTCAGTGGCTGTCACAGTGTGACTGGGGGCAAGGCCACTACAGCCTGTGGGGCATCAAACCCCTGTGCCTGTCTAAGCAAGCAGTTTCATCTGCTGAGCTATTTGGCCAGCCCTCCTATTCAGTCTTGAAACTAATTTGGTGTGTCCTTTAGAGAGATCTGTCTAAGTCATAACAGAGTATTGGGGTAAATGTAAATCCATAACCTTTATTAATCTTGGGATTATTTAAACATAAAAAGTAAATTTTATCTTGTAAAAAATTAAGCATGTTTTATGATTAACTAGAATAATTCAGGACACAGAGAATATACAACTGAATTACTCACATATTTACAAAACTGGCATTTACTCAGAAACTTTTCCTATCTTCTAGGATAAAGGCTTCTTTATTGTGAAACAACAGTTTTATCAGACTCCTGCTTAACTGGAATGTACTATTGTGAACTATTTGTTATGCTCAAAGTGTAAGATTTACAGGCTTGATTCTCAGACTTCTGCAAAATAACTATCTCAAGGTAGCACTGAGATTTCAAAGATTAAACTTGTCTTTTCATGTAGTTGCTAGCACCCATAGGGCATTTTATAATAATGCCCACACTATAAATAGACATTGGTGTGCATGGAAATCATATTTGAAGATAATAATTCTGAGGATTATATAACCACTTAAAAGATTTCTATGCCACTAGGGAGACGGCATTAGGAACAGAATTCTATGCACATCATTAGAAAAATGGTGGGATTTACCTTCAAAATACCAATCATTGACTTTTAATCTGCTATAAAAACCAACACTTTTTGACTTGTAGCTGAAATAGTTTTATAAAATATTTGATAATCCTTAGGTAATTACCATAGACTTAGGGTTTTTACCCTTTTCTTTCCTCTACTTCTCTACAGTGGCAGAGTACATTCTCTGCAGTCCATTGTGTGAGAGTGATGTCACTGGGCCACTTTGAAGACTAATAATTTCAAGACCCTGGACAATTTACAAATCCCAAAAGGACTTTACAGAGCAAGGGGTCCAGGACTGTACTATCTGTGTCAGTGCTTGTCTCTCAGCCTCGTTTGGAAGCCCGAGCTTCTAAAATGCTCCCCTGGTGCTTTATTCACTCTGACAGCTTGGGTTGGAATGATGGAGGTCGAATGAAAGTTTCTCCAACTCACACCAGGTGAGCAATGTTTGAAGTGGTTGGCAGAAGACATTATGCACTTCTGAAAATATCAAGAGGTAGAAAAGGGATCAACCTTGAAATGGTAGAGTAGGGTTGAGTTCATGGTTGGTTTTATGCATAGTGACAGGCATAAGACCCTCGCTGGCACAGAGGAAATGCATGTTGAATGAAAGACTCATTGAAGGAAGTCGTCACACATTGAAAAAAGGACACAGGTACATCTGTGTACTTTGATGCCTGATAAAAGTAAAGCCTTTTATCTTCTTCTTCTTTTTTTGGTCAAGGCATATTGAACACTCTTCTAGAATTTTAATCTGAGATAACTCTGCAGACCAAAAGTTGGAGATGGACTAAATCATTTGGAAAGTGGACCAAGCAGCCAGTGAATGCACAATGGTGAAATAAATGAACAGAGTGGGTATCAAATTCTAGCCCTACAAATGACTAATGCAGCCATTACCATAATAGCACAGGATGAGCCTGGACAGTGTCCAAGAAGACGTGATTACATTATACTTCTCTGCTCTCTGAAGGAGATCAGTGGTGCTTTCTGTGTTGTCCTCCAATGGCACTTTAGATTGTCCAGAAGGATTGAGTTCTCTTTCTTTATCACACCCAAGCAAACAAATCTTTTATAAGATGTTAAATAAATTTAATGTACTCTTCTCCTTTGCATTGAATGTACTGAGGTCTTTCAAGAGAAAATGTGCATGAAAAGAAGAACCATTATGGTCTAACTATCTACAGGCGGCGCTTGGTGGTAACAGAGTAACTGGATGCACAAGTAAAAAGGAAAATTTCGATGCGAATGTCAGAGGGAACTTATAATTTACAGAACACTAATTGGCTTGATAATTATTGCCATTATTAATAATAATGTCACCTGAAGAACCAGTCACTAGCCTAGTCATCCGGAAAAATTGTGGCTGCCTTTTATCTAATTAGTACTTTGGACTTTTAGCTGCAGTATACATTAATGCGAATGTATCAACATTCCAGATTTTCGGTCATGTCTGCTCAGGATGCAAGCTCCTAAGCTTCCTTATTTTTAAAACTAAAATAAAATTACTTTGTAGCCAGTGTTAAATCTCCTTAATGAAACAGCTTTAAGAATGAGGCCACATCGTAATAATAACAGGAACAGCTCTTACTTGGGTGCTTCATATGCATCAGTCACTAGGCTATTTACATAAATCAGATCACTTTAAAAAATCACCAGTCCTCAAACTAGATAAGATGCTCATTTTTTTATAAGGAAAAACTGTGGTTAGAAAATTTAATGTACCCAAAGACACTTAATAAGTAAAAATGTAAGGAAGCGGAGCCTAGGATTGATGTCTAAACCTACCCTTTTGATTCTGATCCATCCTGTATGTGTATATTTAAATGTGTGGGTGAGCTTCCATATACAAACCAATAAATACAATAAAACCCTGTTACTGTTGGGTCACCCATTATACCTGATTAAGCTGATCAGTTTTTCACTGGCACTGTGTCTGTGGCTGGAGGGTGACATCACTTAGTTGATAATGTCAACTAGGATCACTGGAGGTGGCTAATGGGAACCTTTCCCCATATATATTTGAGAGTTTCTGAGAGTTGCACACACAATTCAGGAACTGCATTATGCAATTACAGAGAAATGTACCAATCACATCCATATATTGTAATTCAAAAACTTTTCTCTATGGTGGAGATTGTTGTGTAAGTTTATAACAGCTATGATTTTCCTGTATTTTAATGTAGTCTGGTACCAAAGAGTTAAGATTGCTGGACAGTGTCCGGTGCTGAGATTTTGCCAGATTCTCCTGCGTGTGGAGATGCTGCTAGATTCCAGGCAGTCAAAGGTGACCAAGACTAAACCTCAGGAATATAGAATAAAGAAGTACATCTGAGAGGTTCTCTGCTGTGGCTCACGAATACCAGTCAATTACAGACCAGAGCTTCAGTGGGCAGTGGAACCTCCCGATAGCTTGTCCTTGCTGTGAACTTGATTATTATTTGGGCTGTCCCTGCTTTATTCATGCTTTTCAACTTACTTTGGCTTGAAACAAGATACCTGAACAACGTGTATCAACACAAGTATTTGTTATTAATGCACAGTTGTGATGTTCAGTTTGGGAAACTGGTCCATAGATGCAACACATTTCAATAGATTTCAAGCTGTCTTCCTTCCTCCCCCAGTACCTTCCCCATTTCCAAGACTCTGCTTCCTACTTGCTCACCATTGCTTTTGTTTTTATTCACTTACGTAGTTAATGTTGAACTTGCTTTTTTTTTTTTTTTGAACTTTTTCATATATGAGAAAACATGCAATATTTAACTTTCTGACTTTTGCCTAATGTGCTTAACTGGATGGTCTTCCTGTTCCTTCCATTTTCCTGCAAATGACATGATTTCATTTTTCTTTATGGCTGAGTAGTATCCCAGTGGGGATATATATATATATATATGTATCACATTTTCTTTATCCATTCATCTGTTGAAAGGAATCTAGGGATTTTAGACAGCTTGATTATTGTGAGTTGCATTGCTAGAAATATAAGTATGCACATATCGCTATACCATTTGTCTTTAATTTCCTTTGACTGGTATAGCTGGATCAGATGGCATTTTTATTTTTAGCTTTTGAGGAATTTCCATACTAATTTCCAAAATGATGTACCAATGTGCATTACCACCACCAGTGTGGAAAGTTTTCTTTTCCCCCACCTCCTCTCCAGTACTGGTTTTTGAATTCTTGATGATAGCCATTCTGACAGAATCTCAGTATGGTTTTCTGTAATGGCTAGCTGCCTGACATCTTTTGAAAGTGTCTGTTCAGTTTATTTGACCTATTTCTTTTGGCTTGGGTTTTTAAAAATATTTTTAAGTGAGAATACTTACAGCAAGTATTTACCCACTTTGTGCTGATAGATATATCCTTTGTGCTATTATTTCTCCAAATCTATTCTTCACATATATGAATGTAGATTAAACATGCCTGTGTAACTTTGTCATAAAGAATATTTTTGTTGTCATTTTAAATAAAATGTACTCATGAGGTCAAATTATAAATGAAATAGCAAGATGAAGAAGTCTATGGGCTAAAAGTCAGATTATGCTGTGGATCAAGGCACGTATTAATAAGATAGGTTATTGTTTCATTTGCCTGTTTCTAAGATCATATTATTTCATGAAGGATTTGAAGTGACTTACAATGAAACTCATTCAAAATGTTAAGAATGTTAATTTATTGATAGAAATATTGAGTAAGTATAAATTAGGAGAGTCAGTCAAAAATCACAGACAGAATTAAGTAAGAGATCAAGGTAATTATACCTCTGAATCAGTTCTTAAATTGTTATATATGTAAAGATTGGAATGCACACTCCTGAATGAACCACACTGGGTGTCTTCTCGAGCTGGTTTGCTGGGTACATGTAGGGTTCATTGGCCAGTTCAGTCAGTTCAGTCTCTCTTGCAGCATCTGTGTGTACTGTGACATTGCCCTGAGAAGCCCGAGCTTACTCCTTTATGAAACAAAATCTGGACAGACAGAAAACAAAGAATTGATGTCATGGCTGGCCAGATAGCTAAGCAGATTAAGTGCCTGTTTAGGCAGACTCAGGGCCTGGGGGTTGGATTCCCTGCCTGCTGTGCCAGCCCCGCCCCTGGGGCACACTGAGCCAGTGAATGAGACTGGGTGTGGTGGCATGTGCCTGTAATCCCAGCCCTTGGGAGGCTGAAAACAGGAAAGATCACTAAGAGTCTGATCCGTGTAGTGAGACCCTGTACTAAATACGTTAAATAAAAAAAGAATTGATGTCATATGCTTAGTTAAAACATCAAGCTAGTGGGATTTCATTTTTCTTCACGGATAGAGAATTTTCCACTGGAAACTGTACTGTGATTGACTTGGTGCGCATTAGCATCATAGACTTTGTAAGATACAATGCATTTGACTGTATCAGACATTCCTTTGCCAGGACTGGCAGTGGTGAGTCAAGTGAGCTCCTTACTGGGTACCGCCCACGTCCCCACCTGCCTCAATGCGGCCCAACGATTCAGCCACCTATCCAGCCATTGCTTGACATTGTTGTTGGTATCATTATAATTATTTTTGAACAGTGGGGAAGAGGAGAAGAATGGAAATAGGGTGGAGATGGCCGATGTCACAAAGGAGAAGAAATGGGAGGAAAATGCTGGCTGGAGAGGTGAGGCATTTGAAAGGGGAAAACTGAGATGAAAAGACAAGGAGAGAAAAACTGACAAGAAAAGAAACAGAGTGGAGCAGTAGATCCAGAGACAGAAACCAATATGACATTTTCCTTTGTCTTGATAGGACCAGATCTATTCCCTTTGGATGCCAGCATGGTTGTTTCTGGGAAGCAGGGGTAGCAGAAAGAGCAAGGTATTTTCTATCCATCTCCCGACCACTCTTCACTAACTCTCTAATCTCTAAGCACCTGGAGGTGGCTGAGTCCCTTGCAGAACAGAGCCCAGGGGAGGGAGAGAGTCCCTTGATGTGGGGTGAGTCATTCCCTCACTGACATGATCTTAGGAAAGTAATTTAGCTCCACTGTGCTAAACCTCATCTTCAGTGATAACAGGATGCCTGTCCACATAGTAACCAGCAAAGTGTAGCTTGAGGCACAGGCACAGGAAGGGAAGCAAAAGGAAAGAGATCAAGAGAAATGGAAGGCTCAGAGGACAGTAGCTTCTGTAAATTAGGTTATAGGGAGTCTATAGAGAGTTTTTGAGGATAGACAGATGCAAGTGAGGGTTTTTTCCTGTAATGAATATTCATCATTTTTATTAAAACAATGATACTTTCACAATAAAATTAATTACAAAGTACATGAGAACTAAGGATTAAATTAGTATTTGAAAATTGAATATAATAAAATACTACTGAAAACCCCTAATAAAATTGGCAAACAAAGAGAGACCATGACTTTCATTGCACAGTAATATTGTACAAGGAATATGAATTTAAAAGTTTGGTTCACTGAGCCAGCCAGATAGCTCAGCAGATTAAAATGCCTGCATAGGCAGAAGCAGGGAGTGGAGTTTGATCCCTGTCCTGCTGTGCTGGCCCCACTCCAAGGGCATGCTGAGCTGTAGACTGTGACTGGACATGGTGGCACACATCTGTAATCCCAGCACTTGGGAAGCCGAAAGCAGGAAGATCACTATGAGTCTGATCTAAGTAGTGAGACTCTGTAGATTCTCCCCCACTGCCCCCGCTAAAAAGCTAAAATCTTTGGTTCATACATTCACTGGGACATTTGTGTCGAAATTGGTAATTACGTATGAAATATTTTATTTAGAACTCTTGTCTTGGGAAGATTTGGATATGTAGGGTCAACAAATGAGGTTTAAAGGAAATAATATTCTGTATGAACTGTGTATCAGATGGAGCGCTGGATGATTTTCTGTGTAAGCCACGTGGTCCATCTGACAGTCTTGCACAGTAGCTGTAATTCACTGCTGCTTACTGAGGCCAGGGAAGTAGCTTGCTTGATGTAAGCAGGTTTAAACTAGAGCTTTGTGACTTGAATCCTAGTGCATATTTTTGACTTTAAAATAATGATAAAAGCGAGATTATACTTAAAAAGATATAGCTTGCTTATGTAGTTAAAAGCAAGTAGTCATGACCTTCTGGCAGGATCATTGCCTCTCTTTCTCAGTGTCAAAACTTGCCTTGAAATCCCAGTGTATCCATTTATTCTTCAGTCTTATAAAATACTAAGCGATTTTGTGGTGGGAAGCAAAGGGGAAGAAATGGACTTCGAAGTTAGAAATCTGGCTTTGAATTCTGTTTTCATGTTTCATTAGTGGTATAACTTAGGAGTTGGTTCAAGCAGGATTAAAAGTACTACTTTTTATGAAGATGACATGAATTATAGGAAAATACATATCAACTTTCTTTCTGATATGGGGCACTGAATTATTGTTTTCTTCTGCTTTCTTAAAAATTTAGATAGCATTCCTTGGTCCCAAGAACTTCTCAAGCTATGTTCTACAGAACATTAGGGGTTTTGAGATATAACTAAAACTGCTTTTTATGGCTAAATATCTGGGATAAAGTGCATTGTTTTTTCTCTTTGTTTCTGCTGCTTTCCCCTATCCTCAACTAGCTTACTACTCAGGACTCATTGTTATCCTCAGGTGGATTAAAAAACTAAATATAAAAAACACAAAGTAAAATCATTCAGCGATATGGAAAAACATTTGTTTGATTGTTTGATAATTAGGAATTCTTTAGGGGTCGGCCCGATAACTCAGTGGACCAAAGCACCCGCTCAGGCGGAGCGCAGTGGCTGCGGTTCAATTCCCAGTGAGCCCTGCCAGCTGTGCCCACTGGGCTTGCCGAGACTGCGATTGAGACTGGGCGTGGTGGGGTGCACCTGTAATCCCAGCACTTGGGATGCTGAAAACAGGAGAATCACTACGAGTCCAATCTATGTAGCGAGATTATAGACCCTGTGGACCCTGAATACAGATAAAAAAGGAAAAATTCTTTAAAGAAGCAAAACCCCAGAACTTGTAGGAAGGAGTTTTTACTATATTAATATTTAAAACCTTTCCATGAAAAAAGACACAATTGAAAAATTATGTCTACTCAGTAGACTCTAAAAAAGTATTTCTTTGCATTTAACCAATGGCAGGATGGCATCTGATTATGTAGTCCAGTGGAAAAATAAAAGCAGTGAAATAGAAATGAAGCAAAGGGTAAAAGGTGTGAATTAACAGTTCATAGAAGAAGAAGCTATATGGCCAGGAAGATCTTAAAAATGACAGCAGCGAAGTTCAACTTCACTATTAGTTGAGAGAACACAATAAATGTAGGAATGCTATACTTCCCACTGGTCAAATTCACAAGAATGGAAAGGACTGACTCTGTGTATCTTCTAATTGCCAGTTACAATTTCTTCTAAACTATAGTGATAGTTTTCTAGTCAGTAGTCACACATCTTAAAACACAAATAGGGGCGGGGGAGATGGCTCAGTAGTGTAAGAAGAGCTTGCCTGGCAAGCTCAAGGGCCTGAGTTCAATCCCCAGCTCCGCCAAAGAAACAAAACAAAACAAAAACAAACAAAAAAACTCCACAAATAAAGATATAATAGTATAAATATTGGTAAGGACTATAAAACTGTCATTACTTATAGACAGTGGTTTCATTTAGGAAGAAAATCTAAGACAGACCCTTATTAGAGCTGATAAAAAAGTGAGAAGATTGATTAGTCTCAAGATGAAAAAATTTTGAAAGTGAAATTTTATATACATTCCCAAACAAATAATAAGAACTATGATGGTAATTAATGCTATATACGAAGTGTAGTTGATTCTTTCCTAATATGTGGTAGGATCTTACTTTACTGGCTCTGAGATCAGGCTTGATTAGGTAACTCATGCAAGTTGAACATCTGTTATCTGAAAAAACCAGCTCTGAAATGCTCCAGGTTCTGAAAATGAACCCTAACATAATGCTACAACTGGTAAATACCATATCATGAAGCTTGTTTCTTATGCAAAGTTATTAAAAATATCATGCACATTTATCTTTGGTCTTCCTATAGAAGATGTATATGAAACATAAACACATTTTGAATTTAGACCTGGGTCCCACCCCCAATGCCTCTTGTTATGTAAATATGTAAACATTCCAAGATCCCAAAACATTCAAAATCTGACTCTTCTGGTCCCTACTAGTCCAGGAAGGGATGCTCAACCTACCTGAACAAGGAAGTCTAAGCAGAAGTGATCCTGCCAGTTCCACGTGGAAGCTTTATGAGCTGGTATAAAATTTGCTGAAGTATTTTCTTTGTTCCTCAGAGAAAAGGCATGGCAATCTGCCATGTGACAAATTGACAGAAAGCCATTATCTGGAGCATGTGGCAATCTTCCAGATAATGACTGATTGCTCTTTCAGGTTGGGCCCTAGAGCAATGACAAAATAAGAACACCCTGCATAATATGTAGAGGACACGGGTAATGAAGAAGGAATAAACTTTGTTGGTTTGGGTGCCTGAAATCATCAAGGTTCCTTTGTAGTGTGACATCCTGATTTATCCTATCCTAAATGATACAATGAACATCTGTTAATCATGCTGCCTGTACCCAGCACTATTCTGTGCTTCCTAATCCTGTCTTTCATTTAGTGTATCTGCCACGGGACACTACAGAGTGTGTGTTACTTAGAATCCTTAATGTTATAAATGAGGAGACATTTTCCCCTGAGACAGAGAGATTAAATAATGTGTATTAGGAGATCTATTCTATAAATGACAGAGCTAGCACTTGAACTTAGATATTTCCATTTCTGTACCCAAACTAAAATTGTTATTCACTTGGAATGCTGTCTTCCATACAAAACATATTAGAATGTACTGAAATCATTATATGTCATTTAAAATGGAAAACAAATCTATAAGATATCTAGAAAAAAAGTCTTATAAAATATTAATTAATTTTTTAAAAAAATTACAGCATCCCCTATGTTGCTTGGGATCTCTTTGAACTTGAAATCTTCCTGCTTGAGTATACTGAGTAGTGGGAGTACAGGTGCATACCACCACACCTTGCTGAACAGTCATATGTCTACAGAGAAAATTTATTCCTTCAATAAAGAAGATATAAGTAAAAGGTATAGCATGATTTGATACCATAACATATGGACAGGAAGACTCAGACTAGTAATTGTGGAAATGTATCCAAATTAATCTATATATTCAATGTACTTTAAGGAAAAAAAAACCAGTTTCTGTTGAGTGAAATTTGGCCAAGTAATCTTAGTACTTATAAGAAGATATAAAGCACCAAGTAAAGTCAATACAGTAGTGAAGAAGAGGCACAATGGTAGATTTGACTGATCATCTACTAAAGCTTTTTGAATCTATAGGAATAAAAACCAGGATATTTGACACAGGAATATTCAAAGCAATTAAAAATAAAAGAGAATTTAGAACTCAATCTATTCATTTGATGAGAATGACAAAATTTTTGAGTGAGCAAAATGGATTATCAAGAAAATAAGAATGTGATGGTTAATTTCTGATATGGAAAAAGACATACTTATACATTTATATAGAGTTCCAGGTAGAATTAAGGTGTGAAGTCAAAAGATAAAATAATAAAAATGTTTAGAAGAAGGATAGGAAAAACGTTATTTTAACTCTATAAGGTGTTTTTTGCATATGATGCAAAAGCACAAACTGTTAAAGAAAGTAGTAATAAATTTGACTACATCGATTATATAAAAATACCATGAATAATATATAAAAGAAGACAAAAACTGTAAAAGATTTGTATCCATATTTCAAAGGATTAGTATCTACAATATATAAAGAACTACAAATTAATGATGAAAAGGAAACAGACAAATAGAAAAGTAAGCAGAGATCATGAGAAGCAATTCATAGGACTACAAACAATGCTAAAAATGTTAAGGATAAACACATATCTATTAGGAGACGCAACACGGTTAGTTTTCAACAGTGTGTCATAGAGCTGCACATGTAAGTAAACCAGATCTTCAGATATCAATATAGATGTCAGAAAAACATACACAAAAAAGAAAAAGTAGTATAAATGTATGTGTTATGGTTTGTGTCTAGATGTTTCCCCAAAGCCTCATACAGTCTCCGGGAAGCTTCTAGAGTTCATGATTAATTCTTGATCCAGTGCTAGGATTATGGGTGTGAGTGCCACCCCCACCCTGGGGAAGACAGCCTGAGTACAATACAGGAAGGGAGAGCGGCTTGCTAGCTGCCTCAGCTGCTGCCCTTCCCTTTGATTTTTTGGTGTTTGCTACTGCCATGAATGGCTGCTCTCTGCCATGTGCCGCTCTGCCTTGGAGCCAGCTGAGTATGGACCGAAACCTCCACTAACTGTGAGCTAAATAAACCTTTCCATCTTTAATTCTGGGTGTTGAGTATTTTGTTGCACCAACAAGGAAAAAGTAACTAAGAAAATATATAAAATATATTTTAAACCAATACAGTGTTACATTATGTACCTTACATTTGCTTGTTGTAATGCAACTATGTATACTATATATTTCAGTCAAAATTTGCAATTTTTATGTGCATGTAGTGTAAATATTTTAAATACACAGAACAGTAGTATATTTTCATTAGGGAGGTGAATGTTCTAAAATCTATATGGGAACGATGTATAATTTCAGGAAATTGGTAGTTTGTAGAGGAGAAAAAAAAGGAAGGTGAAGGCAAACAGACTTTAATTTTAGCTTTAAAACTTTCTTCAAAAGAAGGGACAGATTTAAAACACATTCTGGAAAATGTGAACATCTGTTTACTGTTAGTGGTGTGTTAATAGGTAACTATAATAGTATTTTCCATACATTTTCTGCTTAAAGTATCTCATGATTAAAACTGAAACGTAAAAAGTCTTTAAATGGTCTAGCTTCATGTATATACTGCAGTAAAATTATTCTTAGGTATTTACAGCTAAGCCTTGTAATTTGTTCTTTGTTTATCATGAGAGACAATTTTTACAGGCTTTTCTCTTAATCTAGGCTTGTAAACAGGTGGCCTTATTTCTCAGATCTTCATCAATAATCATGCATATTCTTAAAACATTTTGAAGTCCACATATTTACTTCACAGATGTCAGCTATAGTCTTCTGCAAAGAAAATGGGCTACAGAGATGTTGCCTGAAGCCACCAGCTAATAAGTAGCAAAGCTCTTCCCACCATCCCTCCTTATCCACAGGGAATATGTCCCCAAATCCTCAATGGATACTCAAAACAACAGATAGTACCAGACACTGCACTATGTTTTTGCTCTACATATCTTTGCTAAAGTTTATCTAATAAATCAAACACAGTAAGAAATTGACACCAATAGTGATAAAAGAGAACACTTATGAGAGTATAGTGAAAGTTACGCTATAGCATCTTTCAAAATATTGGACTTCACTAGACCTTCTTTTTGTGGTGATATGAGATACTACAATGCTTACATGATGGAAAGAAGTGAGATAAGTGACATAGACATTGTGAGCTAATGTTAGATACTGGTTACTAATGCCAACAATATAAGATAGCCAGAGAGTCATTCTGATAACTGAGTTGGCCACTAGGTGACTCCTGGCTGGATAACCTATACAACACGGATACTCTGGGCCTGGGGTGAGTCGTGTCTTGGATGGAACATTGCATTATGGCACTGGATTTCAAACTGCTGCTCAGTGTGATGTGTAATTTAAATTTCATGAATTATTTCTTGAATTTTCCATTCAATGTTTTCAGACAACTGTTGGTCATGTGGTTAACTGAAATCTCAGAAAACAAAATCTCTGGTATAGAAGTAGGAATTATGTACTTATACCTAAGACTTGGGTCTTAAAATCAAATGTTAGCCTTACTGGTTTTTGCTTCCAATTTCCTTTTAGTTTTGTTTTGGTGCACAGCTGGTGCACCAAACTAAGGCAAAAATGATTTAGAAATGGAGCTGTTTGGCCATGTTTCAATTATGTCTTCCTTTTCTAGTATGCCAATTTTCCTACAACGAATAGGCAGGCTAATGAATTGAAGCCTTAGTAAAAGGAGGCAATCTATCAAAATTTTAAAGGAAACACTATAGCAAGCTTTATGAGTTCTATTGAAAATAAAATATTTTAAAGGCAGCAGCTCTTTATAGAAGAAAAGAGGTTGTAGAAGGCTGAGGGAACCGAAAAACAGAACGATGTGAGGACTTATGGTAAGTCACCACCTATCTGGGTTGGAAGAGTTCCAGATTAGAATTCACTTCATCTCACTGAGGAGGAGAATGCCGGGTATTGGGATGGAGGACAAAGGAGAGAAGAGTAGTAGTAGTCTTGTGGACAACTCTGGGCAGTAAGGCTCAGCTGAGTTTCCCACAGACCAACCTCTCTGGTCAGGCAAGTGTTTCAAGGTGGGAGCTTGACATTTAGGAACGAGGCTAGCCAGGGGTACTGGTAGGTCCATGGCGTCAACTTGACAAGCTTAAAAGTTTAATTAAGTGACTCAGCAGGGAGCCAGAGTTCTTGCTTTGTAAACACCTTCATCCTGAGCAAGAGCAGGGCACGGACACTGTGTGAGCTCTGCATGGCTCGCCCCACGGTAGCTTGTTTATAACATAAGGAGGAGAGAGAGAGAGGCTGGCTAGAAGTCGCAGGTGCTGCCCTTCCCTTTGGGGCTCTTCACTGTTTTTCTGCCACCATGAACTGCTGCTCTCTGCCCTGTGCTGCTCTGCCTGGGAGCCAGCCAAGTACAGAGTGAAAGCTCCACAAACTGTGAGCTAAATAAATCTTTCCTTCCTTCATTTTGGGTGTCGGGTATTTTGTCCCAGCAACGAGTAAAGAGTAACTGAGACACCAGACCAGTCAATATGTTGTGGGCTACACACCAGCCATGTGAATAGCTGGCAAGTGGCATTGTTGGAAGTGGAAGCAGACAAGATATTAGAGCTGAGTGGGGAAAGTGGAAGGCTTGGACATGCAGGAACTTCAGGAGAGAGTGTCACTGAAGTGTGTGACACGCAGGGCTCCCGTCTGCCATGCAGTTCATTAAGTGGCAAGAATGTACTGCTTTCAAGGTACTGTAAAAAGATACTATGACAGTTCAGTTGTCACCATTAGGAAAGGAAAACCTTTTCAACATAGTCCTCTAATTAAAACAAGTATCAAATCAAATATGAACAAATGTAATTGAAATACATGATGTGAAAACTTTCAGTATAGGCTTCAAGTAAAAATACCTGAAGTGAAGACATTTTAACTAGGTGTTAGCTGGAATTTGTGTACAAATAAGGAAATAAGCTCAGTGGAAATATTTTTCATAAGTTACATGAATAGGAATTTTGTTGAAAATGTCATAAAAACAAAATTCACAGCAAAGTTATTAATTGCATTTATTTAGCAAAGTGCTCCTCTTTCTGAGCCAGAGATGTATGTAGAGACCCAGTAATTTATAAATTTATATATTCATTTTATAAAGTGAATGTCTTAGTCACTTTTCTCATTTCTGGGATACAATAAATGACATTTGAAACTTAGAGGAGAGGAGTTTTATCTGAACTCCTCTGTTTGGCAACTTAAATAGAGGAAGGGCACTGTGGACAAGCCTGGGTACATAGTGCCTGTCTGGCAAGTGCAAGGTCCTGAGTTCTATCCCAGTACAATAGACAGAGAGAGAGAGAGAGAGAGAGAGAGAGAGAGAGAGAGAGAGACAGAGACAGAGACAGAGACAGAGGAGAGAGAGACAGAGAGACAGAGGGGAGAGAGAGACAGAGAGACAGAGGAGAGATAGAGACAGAGAAAGAGAGAGACAGAGACAGAGAGACAGAGAAGGAGAGATAAAGACAGAAAGAGAAGGAGAGAGACAGAGACAGAGAGATAAAGAGAGACAGAGGAGAGAGACAGAAAGACAGAGAGAGACAGAGAGTGACAGAGAGACAGAGTGATAGAGATAGAGACAGAGAGACAGAGAGACAGAGATAGAGAGACAGAGACAGCAGCATACTTAGGTGGTGAACTCCCCAGCTCCAGGGCTGAGTACAGCATCACCCATGATCCCATCACCTTCTGTAAGTCCTCGGTAAGCACATCTTTAAATTGACAAGACTGACTAACAGGAGAAAAGCAGCTAGATTTTTGCATATTCATGAGAATTCTCCTAGGCAAATGATGAGTAATAATTGGCAAAACTTAAGTGCTTAGGATATATGCCTTGATTTACTTCCTGATAGACCCATCATAAGTTGAAAATATGGTACAATGCAAATGCATTTAGTACCCCAGACTACTCAGTAGCTTGGAATGCAGCCCACCATACCTGCTTGACCTACCAGGAGCTATGTGTCATTGATGATGCCTAATACTGTTAGGGAAAGGTCCAAGATCAAAGATTGAAGGAGGCTATACTGAAGGCATAAGCATTTTTGTGCCATGAAAAAAAAAAAAAACTAAAAACTGTCCCATTTGTATAGTATGTTGAACAAAGAAGGGCTATTGTGGAAAAGTAACTAAACTGTATGCAAGTGTTAAAAGAAGATAAGAGTAACTTATGAAGATCTCTTTGTATGTATTTTTCTTGGTTTCAATTCCATCTTCAGCGACAAGATGTTTCTTCTCTCCTGGTAGAGGAGAGAAGCACATTGTCCTTCTTATGCTTGCCCTTTACAAGCATCTTTTGCTTAAAATAAGCCTTATGGCAAGGTGGCATGTTTGACAGCGACATATTCTTCCACTCATCACCCAGCATTGTTCTAAATAAACATAGGAAATCAATTAATCATATAATTAATAAGAAAGTGATAAGTGCTATAAAAATCAAAGGGAGGAAGGGATAGGAAGTGTGTGAATGTGGGGAGAGGACAACCAGACATAGAGCAGGATTTTGCAATAGGAAAGTCCTCCTGAGATGATATTTGGCCAAAGTCTTAAAGGAAGGGAGAGCCTATTTCAGGCAGAGAAGAGAGCCAAGGCAGAGGCCTAAGTTTAGAGCATGCCGGTGTGCCAGAGCAGACTGAGCAAGATGGAGTGTGGGAGATCCTACCAGTGAGGTATCAGCCTCCAGAGCACACAGGATTCACAGGCTCTGGTAAAGGTCTGGCTTCAGGATCTATTAGAGCACTTAGAGTATAAGGAGGCAGGAGTTGAGTTGAATTGTTTAAAATTTTAATTAATTTCATTGGTACATTTTAGATATACATAATGTTCACATCCATCCTAGGGAATTGACTTATGTTTCTAAAGAATCTTAAAAGGATCTCTGCTGAGAACAGACAGTAGAATGCTAAGAGAAAAGGCACATAGAGAAACCGGTAAGGATTCCATTGTGGCAGTCCAGGTAAGACATGATGCTTGGAGAAGGTGACAGCTCTGGCTATGGTGAGGATCCTTATTGCCTCTGAATGCATGCTGCAGTAGTCTGCTCTTAGGTACATCCTCAGTTTCTATAGATTCAGTTACCTGTGGTCAACTGTGGTCAGAAAATATCAAATGGAAAATTCCAGAAACAAACAATTCACATATTTTAAATGGCATTATAGAGTGGTTATTATTGTTTTGTTTTATTGTCTCATACTGTTTGTAATCTCTTATCATGCCTAATTTACAAAGTAACCTTTATCACAGGTCAGGATGTATAGGAAAAATGCATTGAAAGCTTGATACTTTGAGAGATCAGGTGTCTGCCGGGGGTTTTGGAAGGTATCTGCCACAGATAACAAAGGACTGCCACGCAGCCAGGTTTCCCTGATGAAGTGGCAGGGAAGAGGTGGAGAGGAAGAGGCAGAAATCAAGGATACCAAGGACATTTTGACAAGGGCACCTGCAAGCACAGGACTGGCAGCTGAGGTGGGAATTCTCTGCAGGTCCTGGATGGAAAGATTTGGAGCTTGGTCTTGTACATGTGAAATTTGAAAAGGCTTTACTATATATAAATAGAACTGTTTTGTACACAGTTAGCTGAGGGAACCTGGACTTCAGAGAGGTCTGAGTTAGAGATATAAAAGTCATTCTGTGGCACAAAGCCATAGCTTTGGATGAAGTGACTGCAAAATAAAAGTATCAAGCAGGAATGATTAAATGTGTCAAAGCTGGTCATGGGATTTAACACTGGAGGGCCCTGACATCATGAAGACCCAGGGAGAAATGGTGAAAGCAGAAGGCTTATTGAAACGGGATCTATTTTTTATTTTATTTTACTCTATTTTTATGCGTTTTTTTTTTTTTTTTTTTCCAGAACTGGGAATTGAACTCGGGCCCTTGCACTTGCCAGGGAAGTGCTTATTTTACTGAGCAATCCCCATCTCCTGGACTTTTTTTTTTTTTAATTTTCCAACTATATTGAGGTATAACTGAAAAATAAAAATTCTATGTATTTAAGATATGTGATGTGGTGTTACAATTAAATCATTATGAAGTGATTACAGGTAAGTTAACATGCCCACCACCTTGTGTAGTTATCTTTTTTGTGTATGTGGTGATAACACGAAAGATCTTATCTTAGCAAATTCCAGGTAAATGATACAGTGTTGTTGACTATAGTCATCCTGTTCCACTCTATTTTTGTTTTGTGTTTTGTTTTATTTGGTACAGGATCTCACTATGCAGCTTGGACTTGTCATGATCTTCCTGTCTCAGTCTCCCCAGTGCTGGGATCACAGGTATGCCCCACCATGCCCAGTTTTAGTGGCTGGCATGTCATGGGGCCAGTATGGCATGCTGTTCTGGGGATCAAATCCAGGTCTTTGTGCTTGCCAGGCAGGCTACCTCTCCAGCTGCTGTAATACTTTAGATTTCTAAAACTTACTAATAACTGAAGATTTTATACTTTTGGCTGCAATCTCTTTATTTATTTCCCTCTCCCTGGAGACCCTGGGAACCACCATTCTATTCTGTGACATTGAGTTTGACTACTTAGTTTCCACATATAAGTGAAACATTCCAACATTTGTTTGTGTCTGGTTTACTTCAATTAGTATGACGTTTTCCAGGTTCATCTATGTTTCTCGTGCTCTTTCAACTCTACTGTTGAGCTACATCTCCAGCCCAGAAGAAACTTTCCTTTTTTAAATCTCCATTGGAGATACATGCCTGTTCTTTTGGATTTTTTGCTGCTGAGAATAATGCTGCCATGAACTTGGATGTGTGGACACTGATTTCATTTCCTTTTGGTTTATACCTGCTTTAAATACTTGAGAGTCCTCGATAGTGATTGGACCTATCTATATTCCGATCAGTAGTGCACATATGAGTTGCTTTTTCTCTACATCCATTTATGTATGTATGCATGTATGTATGTATGTTTGTATGTATGAATGTATTTGGTACAGGCCTCACTATGCAGCTCAGACTTGCCATGATCCTCCTGTTTTCAGCCTCCTCAGAGCTGGGATGGCAAGAGTAAATAAATCCACCGTGCCGGGGTCTCAGTCTCCAATTCAGCTCACCTGTGGGTGGAGCCCCCACGGCATATAGTGCCGGGGATCAAACCTCTGACCCTGTGCTTGCCTAAGCAAGCACTTATCCCCTGAGCTGCCTCACTGGCCCTCTTATCCTTACATTCTTGTAAAGACTTATATTTTATATTTTTGATAGTTGCTCTGCCAGTGAGTGGGTAATCGTATATTTCATTGGTAAGTGAAGCCGATTTTCCCTACTGAAGTAATTAGTGATGCTGTGCATACTTTCATACCTCTGTTGCCTATTTGTATTTCTTTGGAAAAATGGCTGTTTGTATTTTCCCCAAATATTATTCAGTTTTTTGGTATTGAATTACATATGCTTCCTATACATTTCAAATGTTAGCTCCTTATCAGATACATGGTTTGCAAATACTTTCTCCCATTCTGTGTGTTCCCTTTTCATTTTGAAGATTAATTATTGTGCAGAAGCTTCAGCTTATGTCTCAATTTATTATTTATTATTTTGGTGTCTTACAAAAATAATTACCAAAAGTAATTGCCAGTTTTTATTCATATAAAATATCAGTGCTTATATTTAAGTCTTTAACCCATTTTAAATTCATATGTTATGTCTAATTTTTATATTTTGTATTTTCCAACTCCTTTTTCCTCATTCTGTGTTCTTGTTGTCCTTATTAAATATTAATTATTAGTTGGCTGATATAGATGGGTTTATTTCTAGGTGCTTTATTCTGCTTCATTTGTCCATGTGTTTTTTTTAATATCAGATATATTCTGTTTTTATTACTGTTGCTTTGTAATATAGCATGGTTTGTAATCAGCAAGGGTGATGCTTTTATCTCTAGTGTTCTTTCTAAAGGTTGCTTGAATTTTCAGTGATTTTTGCATATAAGTATGCTTTTCTTGTATCTGCAAACATGTTGCAATTTTGGTAAGTATTTCATTAAATTTATAGATTGCTTTGGGCTGTATAACACTATAATAATGCTAGTTCTTTTAATCTATGTACATGAGCTCTATCTCAATTTATTCCTTTTATAATTTCTTAATATTTTCATTGTATAGGTCTCTCACTTCATTAGTTAAATTTATTTCTAAGTTCTAAAAATTTTCTGTAAATGAGAATCTTATGGTAAGTGGGAATATTTCTTAATTTCTTCTTCTAATAGTTCATTGTCAGTGGATAGAAATGCAGTCATTTTTTAAATGTCTATTTTCTGAAATTATGGAACTCAATCTGTAAACATCGTGTCATTGTTGGAGTGAACTTTTAACAATTCTTCTATTTTACAACACATTTTCAAAAAAAAATTTTTTTTTTACGTTTTATTTTATTTTGTTTTGCAGAACCAGGGACTGAACTCAGTGTTACCCTTGCCAGGGAAGTGCTTATTCCACTGAGCCATCTCCTCGGCCCCTCAAAGTTTTATTAAAAATTACTTATTAGTCTGTCATCTACAGTGAATTTTATAGTATAAATTTGTATCAATTTGTTCAATTCATATGACTTTTCTTCTTAGTAATTCTCTGTGTTGTTATTGCCTTGCAACCTATCCAAGAACACACAGTGCCCAAGCTGTGTCAGAATGATAGCATTACTACTATGCCTTCAGGGATTACTTCTATATAGTTCATTATTAAAGAAGTTTCTCTGATTGTGTGGAAAACAAGGAAGTACAAGGAGAGACACAGTGCTCCTTCCTGGGCCTGAAGCTGGCTCTTGGTGATACTTTGCTACAGCTGCCACTTGCTGTTGATGATTGTTCTTAACTTTCTCCTTGGAAGGAGTAAGAGGAAAGGAACACAGTTAGTCAGAAGTTTTAAAAAGTTCTAGCAATGTAACTTCAATGGTTTGCATCTGCATGTTCCCCTAAAGCCTCATGAGGGCATGGGCGGGTCTTTGGAATGTTGACTAGAACATGGGTGTGTGATGACAGAATCGGTCCACTGAGTAGATTGGTGAGAGCTGGGAGTGGATTCTGCGTGTGGCTGAATGAAGAGGTGTGGGTGGCATCAACCAGTGGCCTTGTAGAATGGGCAGAATATAGGAAAGAAAAGAAGAGGGGCTGCTTTCTGCTTCCTGCCTGCCATGCCATGGACTGTTTCTCCTCTGCCATTGCCCTGGCCCATGACACTCTGCCTTGAAGGCAGCTCACTATGAACAGAAACCTCTACAGAGCATGGGCTAAAATAAACCTTTCCTTCTTTGACTTGTGAGCGTCAGGTAGTTTGCCTTAGCAGCAGCAGCAGCAGCAGCAGCAAAAACAACAAAGCACTTAAGACAGCTAAGTGTCTTACAAAGTTGAGTGAATAATCTTTTTGTTTGCCTTGACTTTTCCTCACAGCTTTAACTATGGTAATTTGCAGCCAATTGCATAAGACTTTCTCACGCTGTTCCAAAATGCAATGTTTTAATTGGAAAAAATTTCCCTGTAACCAGACTTAGAACTTTATGAGCTTACTCCCATTATGAGGACATGTTATCTTTTAAGATGCAACTGTTTAAACATTTCATCTTGAGATCTGAGTTTCCTATAACAAAACAGCCTGTGTTCCTAACTTCATTCGTTTACTAGGCAAAAGTTCAACCACAATTATAGACCCCTTTCTGGTCCTTGTCTCAGATTGTGAAGTTTATATTTTTAATTCAATGGACGTTATTGGAATCCCATCAAGTTAATTCCAATCTACCACACCCAGTGCAACTCACATCAAGAATAAGGACACTAAGGTATAGCTGTAGTTATGGGGATTCAGGGGGCCATAAGTCTAGTCATGATGATGGCTATCTGGAACAAAAGGCCTCAACTCAAGGTGAAATTTGAGTTTTATTCATTGATGAAGAAAGGAGTGGCTTGAGGATAAGTGACTGTGAGAAGGGGAGGAAGCAGGTGAGTGCTGGGAGCTGGGCTAGGTAGATGGCCTGCATTCACTCCTGCAATATGCAGAGAGATGGATAGGCAGAGAGTCATCTGTATCGCACGATCGAGATAGTACCTAATGTTTTGGGATTGGAGCTTCATCTCTGATGTGTAATTTTTTACAAGCCCCAGGAAGTCGTAGCTTCTATCTTCAGGTTCATTCCCAGGAGACAGTGTGGAGTATTGAATCTTCATCCCGTCTTGACCTGGATCACACTAGGGAGCAGTAGGTGGGAGGGTCCAGGGAAACATTTGCCTATTGTCTTCAAAGATTACCACTGACACTTTGGCTAGACAGATATAGATTTGCATCACTTAAAGCCAGTTGAAGGGATAAGGAAAAGTCATAGCCAGCTCTGCACATATCAAAACATGGAAATGAAGTCAACCTCAGCCAAAATGGAGACACTTGTTCCTCTTTCAAGGAGAGTGAGTTGCCTGGTGGTCCTCCACAAACAATGACTAATTATTCAACCCTCTATAGATCATTATAGGACTTTCCTCCGTAAGTGGGGTGACTTGTTCTACCCCTTGACAATGAGTTTGATTGTAGGGCTTGCTTGGGCCGATGGGATGTTCACAGGTGCAATTTCAGAAGAGTTGAAATGGGTTGGTTTTGAGGTGCTTGCTCATACCTTTGCTATCACTGTGTGAATGTGCTTGGCTTCTGCTGGAGAGTGAGAGATACATGGAAGAGAAAAGCACCACCCCAGTTTCCAATCAAGACTCTAGTTTAGCTTAGGAACTGCCAAATGCATCCCAAGTGTTACCAACTACAGTTGATTGACATTGAGCTTTTCTGGCAAAGAATTTTCTGACATTTATGACTCACAGGAGTCATTACATTAGAAACGTAGTAATTGACTGGTACGCAGCATAGCTTAGACTATTTATTACACGGTAGACTAACCTCAGTGAATGTTAGCACTGTATAGGCCAAGGATATATCACTGTCTTAGATGCAGAAACTGTCAATTGTCTGCAAATGCCTTTAATTTTCTTCTTTCTTTGTCAATGGAAGTCTTTAATTTTAATCAGCCACGTGTCTGCTTAGATAAAGGCTAAATATCCATCCTACAATGCAGCTAGATGTGACAATATGACTAGAATTTGATCCAAATACTGTGATTAAAGCTATGTACAATTTCCAGCTAATGTCCTTAATGATGGAAAGAGCATGCTTTCAACCCTTTTTTCTTTCTCTAGTGGAATCAGATACAAACACAGCAACTTGAGTAGTTATTTTAGACTGCAAATTGACAGCATTAGTTTGAAGATAAGGAATAAATAAGATGGAAGATACAAGGTATCTATTATAACTGGCTGCAATATAAATCTCTGAACTGCCTATTCAGACTTTAATTGTGCAGAGTAAAAATCTCATTAATATAATATTGGATTTTGAAATTCTTGTATTCCACTGTTGTTTGATCAGTTTTTCATGCCTATGTCTTGTAATATGAGCAACTGCTTTGAAGATAACAATAGACAACATACTAACCATTGTTACTCTCCAATTTTGTTTTGGAATTTTATACCATTGCATTTAGTATTTAGTTTTCCTTTCCTTAATATAAAAAAATCCTAGGACAACAACAACAAAAGAAGAAATTTCTGTGGTAGCAATCCAGCCTATGCTTTAATTAATGTATCCAGATACCATAAAGCATTTTTTATTGTTATGATAAATTGTCCTGATCCTTTTACCATACTCACTGAGCTCTCTGAAGGTAAGTGATGGGATATGATTGTGTATCTGCTCAGTGAAATGGTTGTGAATTGCTTTAAACATTCTTATATTAATCTCCTTTGTGTAGATCAAATAATCAATTAGCACTGACTTTAAAAGCGCTCCTACGGGTTAGTGCCTTTTCATTCATAAACAAATTTGAATAATTGACATTGTTGGGAATTATAGTAGGCAGAAATCTAACGAGGCATTTATTGGGAATTAAAACAGTCTCTGTCATGAAAATGTATGTCTCTACCACCAAAATATAATAATTCAATTGAATAAATTGGAGATAAAAATTATGAAATCCTCCCTCCCTTAAAAAAATTGGCCCAATGGGTCTAATACTTGTTAGAAAGCAAGCGTGTTTTGTAGGTTCTAGATAGAAGGTCTTTAGAATCATAGTGTACAGTGACATTTAGCATAGTATTCTTTTTTTTTTTTTTTTTAAATGTATTTAGTACAGGGTCTACAGGGTCTACAGGGTGTTACTACTTAGATTGGACTCATAGTGGTTGTTCTGTTTTCAGCATCTCAAGGGCTGAGATTACAGGCGTGCACCACCACGCCCAGTCTCAATTGCCCTCAGTGCTCCTGGAGGTGGGGCCGCCGTGGCACACTGGGGATCCAACCCCCATTGCTGTGCTCTGCCCAACAGGCACTTCAGTCTGCTGAGCTATTTGGCCAGCCCTTAGCATAGTGTGCTTTAAGATAGGAACAAAGGGATGCATTTTAAGCAAAATGATGCTACAAGGAACCTCAAACAGTTAATTTCCAAGTAGAGTCAAGTTTCTCTCACCAACAGGGATACATTCTGAAAACATGTTGAGAGGAAACTGTAACATCACAGTTTGGACTTACATGAGCCTAAGTGCTATGGTGCACTACATGCTTAGGCTTTGCTTCCAGGAACCCAGTGAGCAAAACAACATAAAATTAAGCCAAGTATAAGAGAAAACAATGTACTCAGAAGACTAGAAAAGCATAAGACCACTGCTCCCATAATGAAGTGCATACTATTTTGCAGAAAACTTCAAACAAAAAAGTTCACTTGAAAATAACAGTAAAAAATGTAGCATGTAAATACTTAAGCCAGCAAGTCATCAAATTACTTTGTGCTTTATTATAAAGTTTTAGTTTTACTAATCAAAGAATTTGTCTTCTGTGTGACAAAAGACACTACAAATAAAATACAAATGGAAAAGAAAATGACAATAGGAAAGTCCAAAAAAGTGGACAGGCGATTTATAAAGGGATAAGTGTCAATAAGCAGGGAAATGTACTCAAATTCACTATTGACCAAAAAACATAGATTGAATAGTAATTGGATGCAGTTTCCTATCCATTGAATTAATAAACACTAATAAACAAAATATTAGTAAGTATTCATAAAAGTGCACATAAAAATACTTTCTTGTTCCTTGGCAAATTGGAACATTCTGGAGGCAACTTACTACACGTGGTAAAGTTTAAGATGTTTGTCTTTTGTTGTCTAGCATTCATACTTTTTACTGTCTTAGAAAAACTTAAAATATAATCTATTGAGTTATGTTCAAGAATGTACATCAGAAATAAAAAATAGTACAAAAGTGGAAACATACTTAGTGTTTTTTATTAGCAAAAGGGAAAATCACTAGAATAAATGTTTTATATATATGTTATATGATATATATATATATGATATATATATATATATATGATATATATATTCCTTATATATATAAGGAATAAACTAGATTCACATATCTTCAACTTAAGATTTAAAAGGTAATATTACAGATGTTACTATCTACGCAAATTACTCAGTAGATTCTATCTGTCTGTCTATCTATCTATCTATCTATCTATCTATCTATCTATCTATCTAACCATCTCTATCATATCTTTCTCCCATTCTATTTCTTTCCTTTTTTTGGTGGAACCAGGGATTGAACTCAGGCCCTTGCACTTGCCAGGGAAGCTCTTATTGCACTGAGCCATCTCCCATTCTAAATGGGTTTTGGATATTTTTGTGATTTTTTTTTTTTTGCATATGATCTCAGTGCAAAGCTGATGTGAATTCTAAAATTACACTGAGAAGTTGAAGAAAATTGTGATTTTTTTTCCCCCTACTGTGTTTAGAGTTGATTTCATTTAAAGTGCTGGCTTTAAACATTAAAAAAAAACCCCACAAAACTATTGCCCTGTCAAGCAAGCCCAAACCCAAGAAGTTTGATGCTTTCTAAAAAGCAAAAGGAACTCTCTTTATATGTACGGTAGTGGATAAATAATCACAAGCTATATGAAAATAATCATGAACCAAATGACAAAAGTTTGATTCTTATTACAAATATACATTGTTTGGATGAGAAATTAAGTTTAAGTTTCTTTAATTAAGTTTCTTTAAGATTTGGGGTTATCATATGTGTTGAGGCTAAAGGGTATATTTCTTTAATAAACAACCCCAACCTTGGTTATAAATTGCTTCCTGTCTTAGGGACCTTCTTATTCTTTCTTGGTTAATACTGAAGAAAGGCACTCTGTTTTAGCAAAACAATAAGCAAAACTTATATAGATTTAGACTTAAGTAATCTTGTCTCTCTCAGACAGCACTAGAGCTTTCTGTTTATTTTGCTCTGATGGTTGGTAGTGCATAGATATTTTCTAACTTTCTCTTTCTTATCTTCCTATGGCATGAAATGTCTAGCATAATGTTTTGACTTCTCAAAACACTTCAGAATGGTCATTCAACCCAAGACTTTACTCAAATACCACTATGAATCAAAATTTTAGATTTACAGGCTAAATCAAAAATTTAGATTTATAATTTGTGCTTTCATCACAGTAAAAGAAGAAAACACAGGCACAAGACCAACACATACCGCTTTCAGTAAGGCAAGGAACTCCAAGAAGTCCAGGGAAGCGAATATATTTGCTGGGATGTCTTCAGCCCCTACACATTCATTTCTTGCCTTTGAAAAGGACAGAGCTCCAAAGCTCTTACAGCAAAATGTTAACATCTGCTTATTCTCAGGGAAGACTAGATATGGAATTAATTATTTTCTGTTTGGATTGTTTTATAGTAAGATATTAAAAAGAGGGCAGAGAAAGAAAAATGACTCTCAGAGAGGATAATCCTGAGTGTCTGAATACCTCAGATTAAACCTAAGATTTCAGATACTTTTATTACCGTTACTTAGTTTTTATAGATAAATGGAAGCAATTTCGACCCCGTAGGCTTCCCTGTGAGTGGACCATCAGGGTCATCTGAAGTCAGCACACTGTTGTTCCCAGATCTGCCGCCAGCTTTGCATCCCTTTTTCTCAGGACCTCTTCAGGATGTGGTTTCTCTGAGCCATGTCAGCCTATGCAGCCAGAAGTTTTGTTTTCCTGGATGGCTGTCGCTCCTCATATACTATATGTATTTCATATGTTTCCCCATTAGTAGCTCTATCCGCGCACTTTTTTCCTCCTTTCCCAGACTGTGCTAGCAGTGCCTTCCACAGCCTTTTGTGAAAGGCTCACATTTACTCCCTGAAGGCAGTTAACTGGAGAGTGGTGATCCCAGTTAAAAAAAATTATCCTGAGGACTGAGGGTAAAGACTCAGAACTCATACAAATGCAGTCAATGGAAAAAGCCATGGGGGTGAATGGAATTGCTCCAGAAGAAAACTTAGCAATTAATAAAAGACGGAAGGGAGTATGGAGGGACCAAACTCTGGGATAGCACACCAGGTAGAGCCCTAGGCAGAAGAGGACTCAGCTGTGAGGAAAAAAGGAGCAAAGGGCTTGAGAGAGTCTAGGCCCTGGGGAGAATGACACTTACTACCTGCGGAGCAAGGAGCAGATGTTCCAAGAAAGACAGAGTGGCAAACATGTTCATGGATGTAGGACAGTTCATTAGAATTATGTCACTGAAGCTGAAAATTAAGATGTCATTGGTAATTTCTGCAAAAGAATAGTGAGGTGGCAGAAGAAGCTAGACTAAAATAGAATAAAAGAGAGAGGTGAGAAGGTGGAGATGAGCACAGGTGGATATCAGAGCTGTACCCTGAGTCAGAGTCATTCCTGTGGTGTGGTGAAATCGCTGGAAAAAAATAACTCAAGTTTCTGGGTCTTCCTCCAATAAGGTCTGATTTAGTCTCAGTAAGCATAAGAAATCTGCATTAAAATAGTCTTGAGTTTTTCCCCTAACAGAATAGCAGTGAGAAAGGGCAGTAGGGAAGAGAGGTACCCGGATGCTGGTGTGGTGACAACACTTGGGAGTTGAACCTTGCTTCTTCCAGAAAGCTTCTCCCCAGGCAGTAATGATGTTGGTGACCTAACAGCAGAGCACTCTGCGGGCAGCTGTGTTTTTCACTGGAAATTATTTAATTGGTTCTTGGTGTTAGTGAGCCTCATGGATTTGGATGCCAGGGTCCAAACATCTGTGCAATAAACCAAATATTGATATTTTATGTCTCAATAAATGTTTATTGTTTGCTTAGAAATATCGATTGATTGCATAATTCTGCAGACCCTAGAAATCAAGCACTTAAGAACTAAAAAAAATAAAAAGAGAAAAGAAAGATTTAAATTGTTTTCTGTTCATTTTCTTATCAGTCTTTTTTCATATGTGTGTGATGCAAAAACTGAAAACAGTAAAGCACACTTTCCCCCGCAAAGTAGACCATAATTTGGACAATTTTTGACTGTGAAATGCTGGAGATTTTTTTGATGCTGGTTTCCTAAACTTTCCCTTTTTTTTTTTTGGTTATTAGCTATTTCTCATCCTTACAGTCTAATTGTGGATAACCATAATACAACCATTTTTTTAGTATTTACCTAGATAGCTCATTTAATCCTCCAAATACAACATAAACTTATCTGAACTATTTGGAGATCTTAGAGTTCCAACCTGCTTCTCTTTTTAATTACTCTTTTCTACTTCTTACTATTAGAACTTTCCACTTGGTTTACATGAATATACCCATCTGGAATCTATATTTCTTCCAGTGAGTGACTCTTCCCTTCTCCCAGAGCAAAGCCACTCCCTTGTTTTATGTGCAGCTAGTTAATGACATCTTTTATTTATTAATTTGCAATGTTTTGGAATTAATCTCTTATTTTCTATTTATATGTTGTCTGAGTCTATTTAGATTTTTCCAGAGGACTTTTGCAAAAATACTTTTAAAAAAAAGTTAGGTTTATTCAGGAGTAATTTAACGACAAATAATTCATTCTGGGCTTTGCGATAACTCAGTGGACTAAGATAAGAACTGGGACCAGGGTTTGATCCCAGGCACCACATGCCATGCTGGCCTAGCCCCTGGGGCACGCTGAGACAGCTATTGAGACTGGGTATGGGAGAACACACCTGTAATCCTAGGGCTGGGGAGGCTGAAATCAGGAGAATCACTATGAGTCCGAGCTGTACAGTGAGACTCTGTACCAAGTACATTTTAAGAAAAGTTCTTCTCTTTAAGTGTGTAATTCAGTGAGTTTTGACAAATATACAATCACATAATAACCACTGTAATCAAAACAGAATACTCCTAACTCTCCAAAATGGTCTCTTGCAGTAATTTGCAGTCAGTTTCTTTCTTCTACTACTTTCTGTGGGCAACTGCTAACCTGTTTAGGTCCCTGTGCTTTTGCCTCATCTAGAAGGAAGCATAGATGGACCGATGCAAGCTTTTGAATAAGACTCCATTGACTTAGTAGAATGCCTTTGGAGTCCATTCATGATATTGCCTGTATCACTGTAGTTCAGACCTTTTCATTACTGAAATACCTATAGCCGGTTGTACCATAGACACTTTGTTCAATGGTCAGTTGAATGGATATCTGACACTCTGGTTTTTGGCCACACTGAAAAAGCCTGATGCAAATACTTGCATCTATTTTTTGGTTTGGGTTTGTTTCTGTGGGAATAGAACTTTAAATTCTCTCCCTGTTTGATTTCTCTAGTGCATAGTGCCTAGAGACAGAGAAAAATAAAAATTTATAGACATGATAGTGTTTTGCACTTGGTTTAAAACTTTTAGTAATTTTCCATTATATTAGATTTATTAGACAGCCCTCACTTATTAATTTATTAGGCACTATTACAAAAATGTAAGAACACTTGTTTTTGCTTTAAAGACTTGCAAGGTTGATCTCAGTATACCTCTTTAGGTTACTTACTATTACTAAAAGTATGCTTCCACATTACTTGCCATTTCTGTGATGACTTATACCTTGTGACTTTATTCTGCTACTTACACCATTATTTTAAGGAGGATTTAATCTATTAATCATAGAATTAAACTATCTGATATTCACCAATCATTGTGTAAGTTACATTGCTTTGTAGATACAACTGTCTTTTGCTGAACAAGTCTTTGTTTTTCTTTCTTTTTTTTTTTTTTTTTGATGGAAGTGGGGATTGAACTCAAACCCTTGGGCTTGCCAGGGAAGTGCTTATTCTACTGAGACATTTCCCCTGCCCTTGAACAAGTCTTGTTAGTTCCTGGGTTTCTGACAGCAAACAATAAGAACTTGACCAGTTCAGGGTCAGGAGAGTCACAGATCCAAAAAAGTCTCATATATAATAGATGACTAATAAATATTTGTTTAAATACATTTAATTGATATCAATGATGTGAGCTTTGCAGTAGATTTGAGGTGTGTATAGTGACTTTACTTTTTGACCTAAGGCAGCCAGCATGGAAATGTGACAGACCCCACTGGCAAACTTAGCTCAAAGCAGCAATTGCAGGGAGGTGGTAGGGGATGCCAGCGATGTGAATGAGCTCCCTTAGGGTGAAAGTAAAGAGTGAAAGAGTGAGTGAAAGACGGGGGCTGAGAAAGCTTCAGGGAATATAGGCATTTAGTAGCAGTGCATCAGAATAGTGCTGAGACAATTAAACAATGAGTAGAACGGAAGCTCTAGGAGATATAAGAATTTGTAGGTAATGGGTGAGGTGTTGCAGATGGGGTGGGAAGGTGAAATGGTTGAGCATTTATTGAATGACTGTTATGTGTCTGTTAGAGATTGATAGGCAATTTACAGAGTTCGCCTCATTTAATCCTCATAACATTCTCTATGACTAGGTAATATTATTCTTCTATAGCTGAGGAGGTTTATGCTCAGATAATTCAATAAATGCTCCCAGGGTAATGTGGCTGGGTAGCGGTGTATCTGCCTTAGCTATTCAGCGCGGTAAGGACGTCTTGCTCCAAGTCCAGCTTTGTCCATGTCTGTCTTGCTTAGCATGGATCTCCAGAGCCTATTTTAGTGCACGGTACATACCACAGATTCAATAAATATTTACTGACTGTGTAAATCAAATCTACATATATTTGACTTCAAAACTCATGGACTTTTGAGAGAAACCAAGGGAGGCTAACATCAGAATAAGAAAGAAATGTCCATTGAGTGGCATTGAGTCACTGCAAGGGCGTAGAAGGGTTTATTGAATTTTTCAGTGTGCAAATAGTCATTGGTAATTGTTAAGAGAGTATTCCTATAGGGAAGATTCCCATGTAGTAGACTCGGAAGTCAGTGTAGTAGCTCAGACACTAGTGTGCACCAGCAAACTCTGGGACTGCAAACCGCATCCTACCCTTAGCAGTGCTAAAGGATAATTCCAGCTCTTTGCTGCCTCCAGATTTCTTGGGAGGGGGAGGTAGCCCCCAGCCCACTCTGCTCTGTCTTATCACAGAGCTCACAGGCTCAGGTTCCAGGACAGACTTGGATGTTGCTCCTCATTAGCTGGAGAGCTCTTCTACCTCCGAAGAGGGTGGGGCTAAGAGCACAGTCTTTTCTGAGAAAGTCCTCTCTCTCTATTTTTATTCCATTTCATGTTTTCAGTTTGTGTGAGGGATTTAGGTATTGTTTTTTGGGCATAATTTAAGATTTTTTTTTTAACGGTCTAGCACCTCCTTTCAAATGTTTCTTCTATTGAAATTTACAATGTAGTATTTTTATCAGCAAGCATTTGCAATGTAGTGCATTATCTGTTAGGTTAGAGGTATGAGAAGGCCTGGGAGGAAAGTGATGATCCAGCCTCAAGGGGTTAGGGATGTGCTCAAGGAAAACTTCACGAGAACGTAAAGCTTGACCTGGATGTTGAAGGAGAGCAATGTAAGGAGGCTTTGGCAGCAGTTGTCACAAAATATTCTCCCCCAGTTTTGTGACCTTTTCTGTCCTCTTTCCAAATTGCCATAGTAGTGGGTTTAACCTACAAGAACTGCCTACTTAGTATTTGCTTATTTATTTTTGTTGGGTGTTGAACCCAAGACCTTGTTCACATGAAGCACATGTACTGCTGTGAGCCATTCCATAGCCTCACTGTGTTTGGTAAAATAAACTTTTTCATATTTTTTCCAGTTTTTAAAAGAAGTAAGATGGCTTGCTTCAATGTTTGTTCATGTGCAGTTGGTGGAAAACAAAAAGAACTGACTTGAACAGAAATATCTAGGGAACATAATTAATTTAAAAAGTCACAGGGAAGAGAGGTATTTTGGGAGCTAGTTATGGAAAGGATTCCTGTGAAAGACACAAGCTGATTATTAAGAATGTTATTGTACCTACTGAATTGTTTACATTGGCAAATGAAGCCACAGACGTAATTTAATATGTCAGAATAAATCCTCACAAGTTCAACCAAGTCAAATAACATTAATTTAAATGTAGTAATAGAATAAAATTTTAAGTTGAATTTTAGAGCAGACAGGTAGAATGAAAGAATGTTGAATTTACTCGGCACAGGTGGTCACAAGGAACCCTGCTGTGAGATGAGTGAGATACAGGGGTTGAGGGTGTTAGTGAAAGTCCTGGTCTTAGACAGCAGACCTGGGCCCTAAGTCTTATTTTTCCTTTTGCTATTTTTGATGTTTGTAAAGCTACCTATGCCAAGCTTTATTTGTCTCATGTCAAAACATTAAAAAATTGTATCTTTCTTTTCTACATTTTGTTCTGAGAATTAAATGACTTCATGCATTGTGTATTTCACATAGTACCTGGAATGAAGAAGGTGCTCAATAAATATTGATTGATTTCTCCCATCTTTGAATTTCTTTTTGTCCCTTCCTCCCTTTACCTCATATCTTTCCATCTCTCCTCTCACCAAAGGATGAGACAAAAAAAAGTTAGAAGAGGAAGCTTTGATGTGTACAAGGGAAGACTCAGTAACCATTAAAAGAATTAAAACTGTGTACTTACATTTTAAAAGTAACAGGAGACTTCATGTTGAAGATTTTGTTGTTGGTGTTATTATTTCATATGGAGAAAACTGAGGTTCTGAGACAGTAATTTGCCACCATAAATGCCTCATAAGTGCCAGAGTCCAGGATATTAATTTTAACCCTAAAGGACAAGTTCATTACAATTAACACAGATAACTGACAGAGAGCTCACTGTGAACTCAACTGAATTTCTTAGACCTCATCTTAACCTGCTGCCTTTAATTCATGGGGTTCTCAGTGTTAAATAGGAAGCTTTCTTTTCATCTTCTTTGCTGTTGTACTGACCTTACATTTTTCTTTGTTAAATTTTATCTTGTCAGGTTTGGCCTATCTCAGGATCCTGTTAAGATCTTTTTGACTCCTACTGGCATACTGTCATCCAATATATTCCTTATCCATCCAAGCTTTGTATCATATCCAAATGTGATACATGCATGTTTTCTGTCTCATTGAACTAGACAGGGCTGAAAGCAAAGCCCATAGACAGTGGCAGCATTTCATTAATCAGCATCCTGAAGAAATAACTCTTCAATCTGTTTCAAGTCCTTCCAATTTCAATTGCCTTCAACTTCTCTTTTACAAAATCAGTTAGAAAAACTTTGTCACACGATTTAGTTTCGAATGTCTAGATACCTGCTATCTACTATATTTCCTTGATGTATCAAGGTAGATGATCCTGTTGAGAAGATTCTTCAGTTATTAATTTAGTTGTATGCATTGCATGCTAAAGCATTTCCTTTTGGAAGAGGATAAAATCTTGTTTAACATTTTTATTAGGCTACTTACTTAAAATGAAATTTAAATCCACAGATAATATGGCTCCTGTTTATTAATGTCTTTGTACAGAAGTTCTCACACCTTTTAAAATATTATACATTCACAGCTCATTCTCTTAGGTGTAAAACTGAAACAAATGCGTGTCAGTTTTTTTTTTTTTTTTTTTTTGTGGCTGGCTCAGCCCATCCTGAGAGTTGGGCTAGAACTGCAGTCCCTGCATGCTTGCCTAAGCTTTCCTACGCAGGTGCTTTAGGCCACTGAGCTATCTCACTGGCTCAGCTTTTACAATTCATATACTCTCAAGAGAATCCCTTTGAAAATTTCTAAGTTTTCCTAGATAGCAAACTTGAAGATCAATTCTAGGAACTGACAAAAATCATAAAATCTTATATTAAAAGTAATGGTCTTAAACCAGAATGTTTTTTTGTTACAATAGGAATATTAGGCATACTTGCTTAGCATGGGCAACACAAAGTTTTCATTTAGGTCTTTGTCAGTTGCTACTTAAGAACTTAATTATTTGTACGATTTCTGCTCCTTTAATTTTCAGTTTACAGATTTGTTGGAACTGGGCAAGTTGGGATGTGGATCAAAGGTTTATCAAACAATTAACAGAACTTTTATCTCACTACTGAAAAATCAGAAATCCATTGAGTGTGCACTCGAATTCTAAGAACCATGCACAGGAAATGGCCAGCTAAGAGTTTTGATTGTGAAGAACACACGTTTAATCAATTTTTTTTTTTTTTTTTTTTTTTGTGGAACCGGGGATTGGACTCAGGCCCTTGCACTTGCCAGGGAAGCGCTTATTCCACTGAGCCATCTCCTCGGCCCCTAATCAATTTTTCAATTTGTGGGGATGACTGTTTTAAAGCACATGTATAGTAGTCCAAAGTTTCTGGAGTCAAATGGTAGGAAAAGAAAACATCTGGAAATGAAAACCAAAGCAACAAACAAATGAATGATAAACCAAGTCCACAACCAGAAACTTAGTTTAGGGCAGTGATTATAACTTTTGCTCTACACTGGCTTTTCTCTTTTATTGTATTGTAAAGAAATGTTGTTCAAAACTTGAAGGTAAGCAGGAGGAGAGGGTCAGAAATTATTCATCAACACACTAGGACATCATTAATGAGTTTACTAGAGGATATTTCGATTCCCAGGGCAGTGGCTCTATTTTCACCTTACTTGCTTTTCATTTTCTTGGAATTGAGATGCATGCTAACTTGAAGACATCTGTTCAGAAAGAAACAAAAAGCAAGAAAGAGAATATAACGCCATAAATTACACTTCTGTTGCTCTTAGTGTCTTAGAAGACATTCATCAAATTTGTGTCTTCCTTTTATTCTTATATTTCCCCCCTAAACTCTTATAAAGGCCAGTGCCTAAAAACCTTTTCAGAACCAGGACTAGATTTAATTGAATTTCACAATAATGAGATAATACGTTTTGGACACGTGTCCGTTCATATTTATAAGGGAGATGTTTTTAACTGTTCAAAAATAACACTTTGACTGTGTATACAAAGGGCAAATAGAACATTTTTACAGTCAATTTTCTGGAATCTGAAATAGGAAGAAAACAGCAGGCAAGTCTGAGTCATTTTGTTAGACTTCAATGTTTTGATGAATTTTTTTAGATAGCCAATTTTAATTAGGGAGCAAAAAGTGTGAGGACCCCATGGTTCATTATGTTGAGTAAAATCACATGAAATTGCCATTTTCGTAAGTGAAATAATTGCGTATTGGAGAATGTAGATGCTTTAAACTAATAATTATTTGTAATTTGAGAAGGAAATGTTACTTAAGAAAATTCTCTGTAATTGGTTAATAGCAGGAAGAAACTAGTCTGTGTAGGATTTCTGAGGTAGAAGAGCCATTACCATCTTGCAGTTTACTCTCTTAATTGGCACTGAATAAATTTCTCATATAATGAAGGGGAACAAATGCTCAGATGATGCCAGAGAAGAAAATATACAGCATTTGGATGTCTAAATAGAACCTTTATGGTGATGAAACAAACAATACACACAAAACTTGCCAAACTGAGGAATCAGTGCCATAAAAACTGCTTAGCCAGAGTAATGTTTAGCTTTCAAGGACAATGAACAGATGGTTTGTTCTCATAATAGGAATGACGGTAGGTCACTGATTTGAGTTCGTTACTGTGATTCATTGGTCTCATATCACACGTTGGGAAACAAGATTTAGTTCTAGGAATGTTTGGGTGGGTTTGCTTGTCAATTTGTTTTAAACACACTTAAAAAGATTTAACATCCTGGAATAAAAGAAGTGATAGAGAAATAGTGGATGAACTGTATCTTACTCACTGACGGAACCTGGTATTGATCCCGACAGCAATTCTGTAGGCACTGTAGAATGGGACCAGCTCTGTGGTTGTAAAACTTTAGCATGAATTTTTACATAAATTTTGTGCTTTTTCCAAAGTAGTGCTTTCCCGTTGGAATGTCGTCTTGTACATCCTATATCTTGACCTATTAAGTAAGCTTTTTCTGTCAGCTGAGTGCATCTTAAAATCTCTTCTCTTTTCCAGAATGTGCCACATTGTAGCAGCTTTGCTATTCTTTCTTCAGTTTCGAACTTCTCTGTGTACTCATTACTGTGCCTGGGCACCCATTTCATAGGCGTTTAATCAATTTGTAGCATTCGTCCATGGGTAATTGTAGTCACACATATGCTCCGAAGGAGAGAGAGTAGGCAAAGGACTTTTTGAACTGTAAAACAGCATGTAAATATTTATTGTGGGTCTATTTACATTGAACTTTAAAATTTTATGGAACAGTGGTTATGTTTATGAAATTCTTCATTATATCATAATGATGTTAAGGCTAATCACTTGTGTTGATAGTAGTCAGAAAGAGAGAAGAAAAAGAATCAGGAGGAATTCTTGGTTCAGTTTAAGAACCAAGAAACATGTCAAGACTAACACAATTCTAAATTTTTTTTTTTTTTTTTTGTCTTTTTGAGACAGAGTCTCACTGTGCAGTTCAGGCCAGTCTTAAGCTCACTACGTAGCTCAGGCTGGTCTCAAACTCACGACAATCCTCCTACCTCAGCCTCCTGAGTGCTGGGATTACAGGCCTGCGCCACCACACCCGGCCACAATTCTAAAATTTTGAAGTGCCATTTGTTCTCTTTTATGTGTTCTCCTGGTTCTTAATGTAACTAGAAGATTAATGAAATTTATTAATGAATGAATGAAAATGCAACTATACAATTGATAAAGCTTACTTTTAAGAATATATATATATATTAATTATATATATAATATATATATATATATGTATACCTACCTATCTAACTTACTTATTTAGTACCTTAATATTTACCGAGCTTTATTATCTAGTATGATCCATTTGAAATACTGGCCAATAAAAATAAATTCATGAGATATTAACCACTCATTCACTGGAGGAAAATATTATAGGATGAAAATACTATAGGACTTAACATATGTCAAATTATAATTTATATTTATATTTATATGTAAAGTATTTTTCTTTCTCTCTTTTTCATGTATATATACATATATACATATATGTATATATGTATATGGTGTGTTTTATGCCTACATAGAAACACACATATACATAGATACAGAGATATACATAAAAGTGCTAGAACTTTTTGATTCTTCATATTGCCTGTGTCTAATTTATTATTTCTACTTACTAAATCAATCATTTTATCCATTTGCATTATTTAAATCAGTTTCCAAAGGGATATTATATCTACAACTTTTAAAAGAACTTAGCTGTGAATATTTCCCAAGCCAGACTACATAAGTATGGTTATCTCTTGTTGTCTTATACATATTGAAGGCTTTGACTGATAATGATAAAATAAAAATGACCATTTTAGATGTCACATCAATGTAAAGTCAAAGCCAATAGTTTCTAAAGCAGCTTGAAATGGCCCAGATGTCTTTCCTCTGTGGCTCCATAATCTCCTTGTTCAGAAAATTTGGAGCTCACCTGAGTTTCATGATGTTGCAGTACAAGTTCTCCTATGTCCTGAGTCTTCGCTGACCTTGAAAGGCTAGGGCCAAAATGTTGGCTGGCCTTGTGGCTCTTCTATTTCTCCAACTCTGACTTGTGATCTTAGGTTGTTAACCATCCAGAAGAAAAGCAGATTAGTATCCTGCAGCATATGCCATTCACTTTGCCTTGATGTGTGTGTATAGACAGTACAGTTGGGATAGATAATGCTGTGCTCCTACATAATCCTATGAGAGGCAAGATCTGCACTAATGGTGGTTGGACAGGATATTATGTTGGCTTTTAGTACTATGGTCATCCACTCGGTAAATAATTATTGAATTTTTGATATAATTCAGGTATAAAAAAATAAGATAAGTAAGCAACTACACTCTTAATTCACTGATAAGAGATATCTGCTAAAATAATATCTGTAAATATAATATCATGTATGCACCTTGTACAATACCAAAACGTTATGAAAACAGTTTGCAATATATTAATTCATCGAATCTGTATGGTTA